>CM023449.1:235252408-235397556 GCA_013339765.2 Haemaphysalis longicornis
GAGGTTTCAGGGATGATCCCAATGTGGAAGTATGTAGGATGACCCCAGGAGCTGGTACGCTTTAGGAGGAGGGATGTGAGCACTTTTTTGGGACATTTCTGGGACGTGGTGTGCTGTCTGGGAAGTGTCGTTTTCTAAAAACTAATAAAGATAAGAAAGCCCTGCTGACTCTCGCCCCCTATGAAATGTTTTCCGGGGCGCTCTGGCCCAGGAAATTTTCCCCGCTGCGCTCCAGCATCACTTGCGTACGAGTTCAACATGACATTCAGCTGTTTTCATTTGAGTGTGCGGCTGTAATCCGCTGTGTTCGCTGCTGATCGTGCACGCGTCTGTTCCCGCAAAACATTGTTTTTCTTCTTTATTGTTATTTCGTCTTTCAGAATACCCCAAACAATAATGCCGTAAGACAAATGTAGGTGTGTTAATAAATAAATAAATAAATAAATAAATAAATAAATAAATAAATAAATAAATAAATAAATAAATAAATAAATAAATAAATAAATAAATAAATAAATAAATAAATAAATAAATAAATAAATAAATAAATAACGAAGCGACGTTTGCATCGAAGCAAGATGCGCACGGCGATCACACAGGGAGCTCAAAACTGATAATAGACAAGAGAGTATGGAAGTTGTTGGAAAGCCTGTCGTAGAAGAGAGGCAGCCAGCGAGACGAAATGCGATTTTATGCTTGCGAACCGATGGCAATCTCCCACTTCGTTTTCGCTTCTGTCGAAATATTTTTCTTTTCGTTTTTCGGTTCCTCGTTCCGACACCCTGGCGCCGTTACTCAAGAGCCGCTGAGCACCACGTAGCCGGCCGCTGAATAAGAGTGCACGCAAATTAACTCTCAGTGCGCCTTTTATCCAGTGGCCGTGGCCGACTGGAGCGATAGAAGCTACGCTATTTCTGTCTCTTCAGCCACCCGGCAATCACTTTTGTCTTTTGGGCTCGACCAATTTTTATCGTAGCAACAGAAATCACGCTGCTTTTGTCGCAATTGTGAACGGGCATTCAGGCACCCTAGCCACCCTGTTTACGTATATTTTTAAACAAATAAATAAATTACCGGTCATGGAATCTTAAAAAAGAAATTAAATGAAATACACACGTTGGTCATCTGTATACATATTGCCCAAATTTTTGATGCGCAGTCATAAAAAGGTTGGTCTATGTGAAGCACCTCGATTGGGGATTATCAGGGCTGGCAAAAAAGAAATCAGATTCCTGAAGCCTTTGGTACTCGAAAATTTTATTTCGTTAAGATGCTGATCAAATTTGTTGCAAATCTATTGCAACAAGGATTTGCACATTCCTACTTGCAGCTGCCACAGAACCAGTCTCCTTCCGGAACAGATTTCTTGCTGATACCTACAGAAGGCCTGTTAAAAAACACAAGAAAAAGATTTTAAGCAATGAGCACTTGACATTCTCCTTACAGAATCATAGCAGCGGTTCTCAAGTGGGTGAATGCAGAGGGCTTCACTAACACAGCTCAGGGGCCAGTAACACTTTCATCCCAAGTTAACAGGACCTTGCATGTTATTTTTTCCTTTTTTGTGTGTGGATACAGTACTGGCAGACATGAAAGCAATTTGTTTTGCTACAAACCACACATATCCCTTAGATGTTTGTGGTTGCATCATCAGATTTGCTTTTCTGCACAGTGCTAAAGCTTTGCGGAAAGATCAAAGTGTGTGGAAGGCTTGCGTAAAGCGGGCATACGTGCAACATTTAGGGACAAAACAAACTTTTTTGACTGCATGTTACTCGAAAACATACTCATCCCCCCCACCCCCTCTTACATTCACCAGTAGTCAAGTTTCCGAGTAAAGGTGTCATCAGAAGTAATTGGAGCACGGGAGCTGTGGTTAAACCGCATAAGAGCGCCGTGTCGTTGCACCGGCGGCAAACGGAAGGACGAGAACACGCATGCGCGCCTGCCGACCGCGATAACCCACTTATGCGTCTCAAACCACTTCTTTTAACCTGGCTTCGAGCATTCTTCACAGCATACTGGTCTCGGCGATGGCGCTGATAGCATACATACCTAAAAATATTTGAAGAAAAAAAATTGCGCCCACCTCCCCGCGAGGGGAACCCTGTGTAGGTGCGACGCATCGTGGGGTTCACTTGGTGTTTCCGGGATTGATTCTGAAACCGCGTGAAACGTGTCGGTAACGCGTATGATTATTATGTTTTATGATTATTATTATGTTTTATTGGCCAATCTTGGTCAATCTCTCTAAGTGGTATGCTTGGGGCTTCGCTGTCGCAACGACCTTTACTCCATCATTGTTGCTGTAAGTGGGAGCTTCTTTTCTTTTATTGCAAGTGTTAATCATTGCCCCATCATGCGTTGTATCAGTAGCTTCTTGACGTAGTTTGAATGAGTCAAGGATATAAGGCGCGTTCGTAGCATTTGATTCTGTCTCGGTTTTGTGGCGCAGTGGGAAGAGCACCATGTACCTCGTGTTCCGCCCGCGGGGTCGTGGGATCGAAACCGGGCGCCGCTAAGTATTATTTTTTTTAGTGTAGGGGGAGGGGTGTGGACGAGAGAGGGGCATCAGAGAGACGGGGTGAGCGGCGGAGAGCACAGCTCGTGCGGCGAGGAGAATGGGGGAGGGGCGGACGACAACAACGTCGACGCTGCATGGACAAGGCGGGTGAATGAGATGCAGTCGCATCTAAAAAGCTGTCAGTGCAGATCCCTGTGAGAGCGCCGCTTCTCCGGCAGCTCACCTGCACTGCAAGTGTGGCAAAAACGTTGTCATATATGTCTGCTATCAGCGCCATCGCCGAAACCAGTATGCTGCGAAGAGTGCTCGAAGCCAGGTTAAAAGTGGTTTGAGACGCATAGGTGGGCTACCGCCGTCGGCAGGCGCGCATGCGTGTTCTCGTCCTTCCGTTTGCCACCGGTGCAACGACACGGCGCTCTTATGCGGTTTGGCCACAGCTCCCGTGCTCCAATTACTTCTGACGGCACCTGTACATTCATGCCTAAACGAACTGCATTTTTTTATTGACATTGGTAGCTACAAGGCCAATAAGTATATAATGGCACATAACCACTTGCAGAAGAAAGTTATTCACAACCTTTCTTATTCATGTTAGTTTTAATGAAACCAAGGTCCCCGGCTTCATTCCCCAAGACCCCAGCGGCCATGATTGGGAGGGGCGCATCCCTGACAGAAATTCTCCGCTTTCTGAGGTTCCCGGGAAGCGTGACTCGAGTCTTAAAACTGACGTGCTCATTTGTTGGCAGACACCCCCTTCCGAATTTAGCCTCCCTGTGTAGGCAGTGAAGTTTCATACTTTTGTTAGGTAAAACAGAGGTTCTTTTTTTAGGATTTTTAGCAGCATATTTATGAAGGCATGAATGCATTTTCAAGTTTCAAGTTTATTTGAGACATGTAAATTACATGGCTGAGGAGGAGGGAAAAAAAAGCCGCAGCTTAGCGGCTTGACAACGCTCCCTTCCCCTGAGCTACATCGGCAACAAGGGTAGCGAACAGCAGGTAGCAAGAAGCAAAACAAGAAGCAAACAGCAATGCAGTTTTTGGTGTAATCAAATACAGTTGAATACTTATACATAGCTCTTGTACCATTAAAAAATATTCTTGCACAAGAATTGAACAGAAATATATCCAGCACAAGTGGTATCAAAGACATGGCAAAGAGAATGGCAGAGGCAGGGTTAACAAGAAGACATGTGAACTACTAAACAATAGGCAACCAAAGTAATACATACACTGAAATCATCTTATAAAAAGAAAGTTTTTATCTGTTGGTAGGACGGCAAATTTTCTTTTTTTTTTTACCGAAATGGGGAGTGCCACTTTTGGAAGTGGAGTTTGCTTCTCTCTCACGCACAAATTGTTCTGAGATGCGTTCATGACATGGGGCAGCACGGCAAAACAGTCCATCACTCCTTTTAACACGAAAGTGTTTTATTTCCGGATACACAAAGATTTCACCGACGTCATATTCATCACGGAAATGACATCAGTGCAACAGAGCAAACGGCCTGTAAAGGGTGCACCCCTTCACACAGGGTCTTCTTGCGGGGAAGCAACATTTATTCCTGCTCGTTTTCGGGTTTTATATTTTAACGCGAAAGTGTTTTACGCCGGTATACACCAAGATTTCGCTGAAGTCATATCCGTCACGTAAATGACGCCAGTACACCTTTGCCGAAGCAACCCGCCAGCAGGACGTCGCTCGCCAATCACACCCATAGACAGCCGCCGACCCGAATGTTCAGCTGTAGATTTCGCTGCACATTTCACTTTCGTGTTTTACCGATTCCTATGACACAGAAATGAACCAAGCTTTTTATAAAGCTGGAAATCCCGCACACCAGCTGCGTTTATAGTTTTGCGCTCTTGCCACATTTGGCCCGTGTTATGTCGTTGTCTTGTGCCTCGTACATGCACAGAGTTCATTTTTGCAATAAATTTTTAATACAAGTCATTTGTATGTACTTCTCTCCGTCGAGTTTTCTCTGCACCGGCATTTTGCTCAAAGGGAGCCACACCCTATGTTTTCAATTAACATGAGAAGCATCTATGTGCCTCATGTTATAAGTGAAAAGAATTTTAAGATGCAAAAGACAACTAAAAGAAACAACCATGAAAGACAATTAAGGCCGGCCCCTAACGTTAGTGCTCAAGCCGGCACTAAACAACAATTTAGACAAACTTTAGACTCACCAGTGGTACCACTCCATACAAAGGTCACAGCCTATCATCGATGGTCCTGTCATCTTTAAGCTTGCATTCAAGGCAGAACCACAGGCCTTGCTCCTTTTACTCCTTCACTGTAGCATTAGGAAAAAGCACACAATCCACAACGTCAACTCAAAAAAGTAACTTGCAATAAGCTTTGAGAGTAATTGCTGAGTAAAAAAAAAAATAATTGCCCCACTTACTTTCGGCAACGAAATTTTCAGATAACAGTTAAGTAATTAAAGACGCTGAACAAAAAACTCCTTTCGGTGCACCAGTGCAAGATACAACACACTTTCTCGCATATGCATACGCTTCTATTTATCTGGTTTATAATAATTGAATGCTTTTGTGAGTGGATAAAGCCAGCGAGCACGTACGCTCCAAATGGTTAACAACACGCCATCCCAAAGTTTTCCGTCATCATTCGGAACACCACACAGTTGAAGGAAAATTTATTACTAGCTGATGCAGAACACAGCTGCTAGTCTCCCCAAGCCCACTCGGCACACTGCACTGCGAAAAGAAAAGTTCATATACCTACTTCACCTAGCAGGCTAGCACACACACAGGCAAACAACTACGCATGCGAGACACGCACGCTACAGAGCCTACCACGCTTCGCCGACTAGTCTCCAAGACTGCAACAAACAACGCAAGGCAGAAGAGAGAGAGAGAGAGAGGAGAGAGAGAGAGAGAAGAAGAGAGAGAGAGGAGAGAGAGAGAGAGAGAGAGAGAGAGAGAGAGAGAGAGGAGAGAGAGAGAGGAGAGGAGAGAGAGGAAGGGAGAGAGAGAGAGAGAGAGAGAGAGAGAGAGAGACTGGGCACTCGGCGCCGCAAACGAGCTCGAGGCGTGCAAGGCGTGCGGACAATTTTAAAAGTTATCCGCGCGAGGCGTGCGGACAGTTTTGAAAGTTAACCGCGCTAGGCGTGCGGATAGGGACAGCCCCGAAAGTTCCGTTTACAGCCAACCGCTATCCAATCCATATCCACTCAAAGGATGGCTTCCGGGCCACTCGTTGGAAACAGATCTGCAAGGGTATTTGTTTTGAAATTTATCAGGCTGTAGAAAGTCAGAACGCATCGTCCCTATTTCGCGGCTATTCAAAGAGGTACCGGACAAGAAGCTGCTCCTCTCAAGCTGCAGTTAGCCACGTAAGTATGCATAAATCTTGGCTTAGCAGGTCTTGACGGAGCTTGGACGTGGGAACAGGAACAGCGTTTCCATCCTCTGCCACACGCGTTTATGCTTTTTGCCACTAACCGTTACGCTCTTGTTTCTGCAGAACTCGAAATGGACCCAGCCTTACTCAGAGAAAGAGATGCGTTCAAGAAAAGGGCGATGGCCACTCCTGTGGTCGAGGCCCGAAAACGCGATCGCGATTCTTCGTCAGGAACCTCATCGTCACAGCCGAAGAAAAAGGTCAAGCCACCGAAGCCAAAAGGTAAATTAATATCATTCATTCATAGTTAGCCTGTCTAAGCGTGCTGAAGGATGAAGGCCACTCTTATAGATCTCTAACTGCCTCTGTAAATTAGTTTGCGACAATTCTTTGCTGCAGGAAGTTGCTCAGCATTTGCTTCCTTTTATTTTCATCTTCCCTCTCAGAGACTTACAACTACAAGGCATCGTCTGGAGGCTCACAATACAACTTCAGCGTTTTAGCGAAAATTGTGAAGCACATGAAGGTAAGGAAGCTGGCTGTTCTTCCGGTAAGCCATCCGGCCTCCTCGTGCTTTCGTTGAGGCGCCAACGCGCTGTGCCAACTGGGGCGCCAATGTACGCTTGTCTGACAGCGCCTGTGGTTCCGCTAGAAGGCACAGATGAAAAGATCAACACTGTTTTCTGAGGTGCATTAGGCAGAATGGACTGGTCGGAGGAAGTAACAAGACAAACCCGCCAATAATGACAGGTCTCTCTTGTTGCGGCAGCCATGAGAATTGCTGCCTTGAGATATTTTTTTCGAATTTTCGATTCAGTTCAACAGCAGTAGTGTTGATGACCACGGGAGGAAAGCCACCAAATCCGTTTGGCAGAGTCCATGGCTGTGAATGCAAGGCAAGCAACCATAGCCAATGTTCAGTCATATTGATAACATGTTTACTCTGGACGTGAAAGTGCACAGAGGGACCAGAAATGCAACAAACAAATAGCAGCATACGAGAAAAACAACAGTGAACCCACTGGCTTATGAAATGTGCAACCTCTACAAAAAAAAGTGAAATGAAGCAGAGCTGCAGTCGGGAAAGCAGAACTACGTCACGAATAAAGACAAAAGTGAAAAGCACAAAGGCCAAGCTTACAACTTATAAGTTGCAAGATGTTAAGTTTGTTTACGTAAAAGGAAAGAAGACAGCATATCACTGTTTACTGAAGTTTGCTTGTGTTTGTGGGCTTGCTCAGAGCTCAAAATGACAACTGGTTTTGGGCACGTTGCTATAATTAGCCTTGTTTAAAAATGAGTTTAAGAGTATCGTTACATTTTCTGATGTCGTATTGTAATGGTTTATCAACATGGTTTTGTAATAACCATCTTAAGTGTTGTAGTTAAATAAGAGACCGTCAAAGAAGCCTTGTTTGCTATATTTTTATTAGATGCGAAGCATCTCATGCTCGGGGCTGTGTCCCTCCCTCCCTCGTTGTCGTTGTTCGCCGTCCACACTCTACTGCGCATGCGCATCTCTTCAGGCTCGTCAGCGTTTGGGCTGACGTCAGCGCAGTCCACTATAAAAAGAAATAGTTAGGCGGCACCCGGTTTCGATCCCACGACTCTCTGGCCGCAACGGGAGGTACGTGGCGCTCTTCCCACTGCGCTACAAACTGAGACGGGCGCACGTGCTACGAAACGCCTTATGTCCTTCACTCATTCAAACTACGTCAAGAAGCTACTGATAGAACAAAGGCATGCGAAGCTGAACGTCAACGGAAACGACGGACTGAAAACTAGTGGGAACTTGAGTCGACTCCATGGCTGCTTCGCATACTACTCAGGGTTCCCCTACGGGCAGATGGTGATATTTTTCTCTTTTACAGCCACTGTGAACAAGGCTTTCATTGGGAGCCGAAACGCCTTTTGCTTAGTAAAATATTTTGGTCAATGTTTTCATTCTATTTTATCAACCTTTACTGATCAAACAAGCTTCTGTCAAACCTTTGATACTAACGTGGTTTTGTAGTTGTCACGAAATGAAACTAAATTCATATCTGTGCAATGGTAATTTGGACAGCCCTTTTGGTATTCCATGAAGCTTAGTAATACCGGATACAGTATTTGTCCCAGATAACTAACTTTTTTTTCTAGTGGAAACAAGGAGTTGTGAATAAAATGATGTTAGCACTTTTATGCAGGCAGATTTGTAATCTAAAAAGAATGCCAGTAATGCACCAGATTTCACAAAAGCAACAGGGTCATGACATGAAGTCTACGTGACAGTGTTTTTCAGTTCACGTGGTCATCTCTAAACCCTCTGGTAACAGGCTAGCCTGAGCAGTGACTGGCAGCGACTTTAATTCCACATTTTCATTGTATCCCCGCTCGTAAAGTAAAAAAGATTTTTTTTTTAAGAGATTCTTTGTTGACATTTTTTTCCAAATTGTATAAAAGTTCTTTCCTAACGTTTTGGATTGAAAGTAACTTCTTTGTTTTATTCTGATGTCTTTTATTTCGATAACAATTGATGCGTATTTTTTGTAGGCTGCCCATTGAAACTCCGTGTATCATCCGTTCCCATTCTCTTAGCAAAGGCACCTGGAAGGAGACACACACCCATTGTCGCTCGAGGAAATCCTGGATGAAACAAACCAGCTGGATCTCGGGGCACGTCAGAAGCATTGGCTGTCAACAGAGGTACGTGCATTGCCTTTTGTAAAAGCTGTGCAAGCCAATGCCTTGGTGATTGTATTTTAGATATAGTCGAACCTAGTTATAACGAAATAGTATCGGGAGAGCAAATTAGTTCGTTATATCCGGTATCCGTTGTAAGAGTAGAGGAAAACATTGGCTCTAACAAATCGGCAATCTGGCTCGTACAAAAATGCTTGATACAAGAATGCATTTTTTTAGGCTTCGAACCCACTATAAACAAGGTGACCCTTACCTTTCTCCTTGTTGCATTTCGAGCGCTGAATGAAACGGAACACGAGTACGTGAAATCACAACAGAACATAATTAACTTGACAAAACATGCCTTCATCCTTATTTATTTGATGAAGGATGTTATCAGTTTCGTTATAAAAGAATAAGTGTCATTGAAAGAAAGCGCGACCAACCAAAGTTCGTATTTAGTTCGCTATAGCCGATAACTCGCTATATAAATGTTTGTTATAAGAAGCTTTGACTGTACTGTAATCCTGGTATCAGTGGCCTGGTTGACTTTCTGGCCTTTTACCACATTTGTGCTTAAACGCATCACAACAGCTGCCATTAGGGCAAAAGACGCAACACACATACAGGCACCGTCATCGCCATCACTATACTCCCCCTCCTCTCTCCAACGCTAACTGGGAATGTAATTCCAATAAATTCCTAGTAATTTGAACTAATTTAAAGTAGTTCCAAGTTTAATGCAGTGCTGGTTCTGAAATGCATTTGTGTGCACATGCTCTAGTTCAGTGGAACCAAATCTTGCAGCCAGCAGTTCACGGGAGGCCTTTCAAGCTCTGCAAAAAGTGTCCTTGCATTGTGGTGATTTCATGTTGTCTAAGAGGGTTGTCTCTCTGATAATAGTGGCTGGGCTAAGCTTCCCCAGTGAATTAGCTCTGAACTAAAGCCCGTGGTGTAGTTGCACTGAATGGATGGAATCGGAGTATAGTACTGAATGCCTGGTGCGTACCTGCATTCTAATTAGTGTGGCCACTCTTTTACCGTACCCCACACTGCAGCCGTAGCCAGCAGGAACAGTTGATTATTGGTCTCTCTTTTTTGCCTGCCCAGAGCAGTTCTGAGCAGCCCCTAAGCAGCCCGTATTTTATTTGCCCGTAGAACGTCTATGGCAGGAGCAGCTCTTGGCTGCTTGTAGCTGCTCACAAATGCTCTGAGCAGGCAAAAAAGAGAGACCCTACGTTCCCAAGAGAGCGCAAAAACACTGACGCGGGGTCTGCACACCGACTGGGACAGTGTGACATTCAGTTGAAGCAAAGGCGTGCTTGCTCGGCATATTTTTTTATACATTTCACACTAACATTCTCTGGGTACGGATGCAAGCGACAGAATAGCAAAACAGCCCTTGCAGTGGTGATGTTCTTCCTCCATCTCCACTGCACTGTCAGAAATGCATGGCGCTGTGATTCAAAATAGCTCTGTCGTAGGCGGCACTGCACCTGGCGGTGAAACGTGCAAACAGCTATAAAGCAGAAGTGGCAGTGCGGCCGGCTAAATGTGTTTTCCCTCGGCCAGCCATCACAATTGGTCGAGCTCCGATAGGCGCTTTTCTCCTAGGGCTGCTGCGAGGGGGAAACGTTGCACGCAGGTACCCTCCAGCAGGACGGCCGCTTACGGCCACTCTTTTGCTGGCTGGACCAGCTGCAACGTCACTTGTAATGGCCGCGCTCTTCTCAGTTTCTGCTTCTAAATCGCCAATTTTTGACGGCCGTTTGCGCCGTAGATACGCGTATTTGAGCTGTCCTATTTTGTATCTTGCAGTCTTTTTGGGCATACTATACGAAAATATGGTTTTCAAGAGGTCGAAATTTTGAGTGCAATTGGCCTTAAGTAGTGATACCCGGGCGCCTAAGTTGATTCTCTGGGCACTGGGAGTCGGGAGGCTGTGTTTATTGTACAGCTGTGTGCGCCTGTAAGCTGATCCAAAGCTTGTTTTGTTCTCTTTGTTATGTCTTATCATTGACCGTCTCAGTGATAGTCGTAGATAATTCCAAAAGGAAGAGCAGACACAACCCAAGGGCCCTGGACAGGATAGAATGGGCAAGTTTAACAAGTCTGCATTGTCTGTGTTTTATGCTTGCGTGTTTAAGTGTACAATGAGTGCCCTGGGCATTCATCAGGACTAGGACATAAGCCCTCCTCTCGGGGGTGGGGGCTCAGATCTTTCTACCTGGCTAAAAACAGCTGAGTTTTCATGGAATCTCTAGGCAGGATTTCAGGTTGCCTTGGAGGACATAAGTTCACCCTGCATTCCACGGGCGTCCTGATGGTCTGATGGACATTCTGTCACATTTGAATAGCTAGTTTTCCTTCTGTTGAATGTATTGTGACTTCTGACCTTTCAAATCAATGTAATTATGAAAAAAAAAAAAGGGTAAAATAATGGAACTTCATTGTAGTTTTTACTGCGGCTGTTACAGAAAAACATTCATAACAAAGCAGCTGAAGCGTGTTGTCGGTGGAATTTTTTTTTATGTTGCAAGACACCCTCTGGATACCGTGCTTTCAAACCGACGCCACTCACAGAGCTTTGGTTTTTGAGGGGCATTCCTTGCGCAAGGTGTACACCAGATTGGCTGACCAGTTCTTGTGAGCTTCTTGGTCTGTAGAAAATCATTGATTGCATGTGATTCGTGACCTTTTGATATGTCCCAAGGACGCAGGTTTCTTTCCCAGCCACAGCGGCCGCTTTTCTGATGTAGGCCAAAAGCAAAAACGTCCGTGTGTTTGAGATTTCAGCGCGCGTTACAGATCCCCAGGTGGTTGAAATTAACTGGAGCCCTCTACTACGGCGCGCCTCGTTGCCTGAGTTGCGTCGGCGCGTAAAACACTATAATGAAGTCAAATCAACTTTTGATATGTACAGGCAAGAGCACCAATTTCCAACTGACGGAGACTGGCAAAACGTGGTGGCGTGCTGTTGAGGAAGTGGTCGAATGCTGACATGGGATGAGTTATAGAAGAAAGTTTCCCATCTGCAGAAGATGCTTTGTACACAACTTTGGCATTGTGGGCAAATCCAAACATAACTTAGTCAGCAGAGAGCTAAGCAGGGTGTGCAGCTTTTAAGAAAAGTTGCCTTGCTTCAGGACACGTCACTTACACTGAAGCAGTACAATGCAGATGCTTAGCTGCAACATAAAACCAAAAAATGCGATTCCATAAACTCCAAGAAGGTTTGTCTTGTCAATTGCCCTGTCTTTTGGTGGCAGGGGTGGATTACCAAGTTTAACGTAGTTTTTTTAACGGGGCAGACTGGAATCAGAGCAATTTTTTTTATTTACTACCCAATTTTAATGAAACTGAATAGCATTACGGAGTTTTTTGTGCTGATTTCAAATCTGCAATTTGATTTTTTGCAAATTGATAATTTTTTTAGATAATTACTTATTAATTGCCATTATTTTGTGTCACAATGACAAAATAATCACTCGATACATAATGGTGATTATCTCGTGGCTGGGCAGACAACTGACTAAAGAATACAATGTTGGAAGAATTTATTTGATTTAGCTATTTTTGGTCATTTTACAACATACTGAACTTAACTCCTCCAGTGCTCTGCCAGAAATGGCTCAGAGGTGGGAACAGATTAAGCGCCAGGCACAACTGGAGGAAGGAAAACTGACAGGAAAGAGGCGCACTAACAACTGAGCTTTATTCACTCCGAAAACAATTATAAAGGCACGAAGAACACCATGTAATACTAGTTTGCACCACGTGTGAAAGTGATTACAGCTGCAGCACCCTCCTTGCTAATCATTCAGATAATCCACCTCGCTCGAAAGAAGGTCAACTGAAGGCTTGCTGACACATCGGTCCCCCATCTTTTTTATGACGTAGGCCTCGAATATTTCCCCTTGTTCTTTTTTGCAGTATGACTGTAGCACTCAGGTCCTATCGAACGCTGGCACGCAGCCCCTTGGCTTGCATTCCGTCTTACAGTGAAGTGCCGAATTGCTTCCTGTTCCCATCTTCAGCGTCGCCACATGCTCCCGCAACCGGTTGTTCAGGCAGTGCCCCGTCTGGCCTACGTATATACGGCCGCACTTCAAGGGAATTTCATACACCACGTTTTTGTACTCTCCACAAACATCGTGGCATGCTTCTTGGTGCAGACAGGAGGCCTAGGTCCTCAGCGGTTAACAATGCGGCACATAGCTCCGAGTTTGTTGGGAGCGCTGAAGACCACGCGAACACCGGCACACTCCGCATTTTTCTTTACACGATGCGATATTCCATGTAGGTATGAGATGACGGCAGTCTTCTGCCTTAGCTTTTGTCCGCTGTCCGACTGGCTGGCTGGCTCCTTTGTGCTGCTCACTTGAAAGCTTTCCCGCCAAGCCGCATGGCATCGATGCAGGGAAGCCTGCCTGGAACAGTCTCCCGGCCTGCGAGACGTAACTCTCCTGTATCTGATGCTGATTCAGTTCAGATCTGATTCAGTTCAGAGGTGGTGCCAATTGAATACAACAATACTTTTCCAAAGCCTCCATTTGAAAAATTTGTTTCCAACATTGTATTCTCCACACATTTAGACATCAAAAGCAAAGAAAAAAAATTGCAGTTGTACCTGCCCTGAGTGCCGAGATATCCGAGGACGAAATGCTAGCTTAGCGTTGCACGGAAAGTGCCGTTCCACCATCAAATTCTGCGTGAACTGAGCTGTAGAGTGCACTTTAAAATGCTATTTACAATAAAATATTGTGCCTTATGATGAAGAAATTTGCAGACTGGTATAAAAATGGCTCTGGATGCCGCAAATGCCATTTCCCAGAAAACGATTTTTCTATTGTTTCTTGGCCCCAAAGACCCATCTGCCCCGTTAACTTTAATGACAAGCCACCTGATCTCTTGACAGCCTTTTACCAACAGTGTAGTTTGCGTTAGGACGTAATTTCCGAATCGCCACGAAGTTGGGACAGACAATCTTTCTATAAGGACAGTAGGGAAAAAGAGGAAGGAGACTCTGGGAAGGAGCAGTCTTATCTGCAGAGCCCAGAACTGCCCCTTTGAGAGCCAAATGGGAGAAAATGTCAGTCCCAGGGTTGCCCTCCTGTGGGAGGGGCCAAAAAGAGAACTGTTAGCTATTAGACCAACTTATTTGTACACCTGTGGGGCGCAGGCGCTGCAGAACAACCCGAAGCTGCAGGTGACGCCGGACGGCAAGTACAGCTTCCGGCCCGCGTACCAGCTGCGCGACCGCAAGAGCCTGCTGCGGCTACTGGACAAGCACGACCAGCGGGGGCTCGGGGGCGTGCTGCTCGAGGACGTGCAGGAGTCGCTGCCCAACGTCGAGCGCCACCTCAAGGCCCTGGGCGACAGCATCATCTACGTGGTGCGCCCCGTCGACAAGAAGAAGGTGCTCTTCTACAACGACAAGTCCCTGCACTTCACCGTCGACGAAGGTGGGCGGGTGGGCCTCGGTCCTCTCTCCTCCTCTCTCTCTCCTCTCTCTCTCTCTCTCTCTCTCTCTCCTCTCTCTCTCCCCTCTCTCTCTCTCTCCCTCTCTCTCCTCTCTCTCTCTCTCTCTCTCTCTCTCTCTCTCTCTCTCCCCCCCTCCCTCCCCCCAATGGCCTGTCTGTGGGTACCGTATTTATTTGATTATAAGGCGGTCACGAGTATTAGGCCCGAGGGTGCAGTTTGGGGAGTTGAAAACATCTGTGTATTTATACACACGCACGCTGAAACCTCGTTAAACCCTATTTGACAGGGACACGAAGAAAGTACGTACTAGTCAGCACTATGGTTTACCAAATGCATTAGGTTAAAGGGTAATTGAGTCGGGCATTCGACTTAACTACGTATAAAAAGAAACTACGGCTTATGCAGGTACGGTTTAACGAGGTTCCACTGTGTGTGCATGCGGGGGTGCGTGTGTGTACATACACACTGAGCTTTGAATATAAGGCGGGGTATTAATTTGAAACTACAGTTCTGGAAAAACAACCTCGCCTTGTATTCGAATATACAGGGTGTCCCAGCTATCATGCACCAAGATTTAAAAAAGAGCAATGGCGTTACTCGGAGAAAACCTAGTGCGCAATGTTTGCAGTACTGTGCAGAAGCGGACAGTAATTTTTTCGTTAATGATATGTAACTAATTAATTGTAATTAATTATCTAACTCGAGAATTACAGTCCTAATCACATAAGTGTCAATGAGGCACTTGTAGGTACCCACGAGGGGAATCTATCTGCGGTATTTTCAGCGTCGAAATAATTGCGTACTTATTTATTCTGACTGATAAAGAAAACCCGCGAAATATGAAAAATACCACGTGACGGCGCCTCCGCGCGCATTGTAAAGCAGCGTCCCCAAACAAGATGATTGAAAGCAACTGCTTCGCCTGTCACCCGCCCCAAGAGACAGCGCATCACCTTGATAAAGGCATACATGGAAGGAGCAGCAACAGCAAGATTCGTGGGGTGCCTGTGCAGATAAGGCACAAACTCGGTCGCGATTTCTTCTTTCTTTCTTTTGTCTATTTCATTCTGGCTAATTCAGAGGCAGCCTGTTTGAGGGCATTGCTTTACGAGGCGCGCAAAAGCGCGCGAAGGCGCCGTCACGTGGTATTTTTCATATTTCGCGGGTTTTCTTTATCAGTCATAATAAATGAGTACGCAATTAGTTCGTGGCTGAAAATACCGCAGTTCGATTCCCCTCGTGGGTACCTACAAGTGCCTCATTGACACTTTAGTGATTAGGGCAGTACTTCTCGAGTTAGATAATTAATTACAATTAATTAGTGAAGTCTCATTAACGAAAAAAATGCTGCCCACTTCTCCACAGTACTGCAAACATTATGCACTAGGTTTTATTCGAGTTACACTTTTACTCTTTTTTTAAATCTTGGTGCATGATAGCTGGGACACCCTGTATACGGTAGTTCTCGAAGGAAGCCCCTGTACCGTGATGTGGTTCATGTGTCGATTTCCTCGTACTTGATGGCTCGAACATCTGGCAGGAGACATGTCATGCAATGGGACTCGTGTTGCCACTTGTCGAAGCCGCAATACAACTTGTGCAAGCACGGCTTTGAAGACGCATCGTGGGGTGGCTCGCTGGGTCGCTTGTTGCGACGAGTAGTGCAGTTTTGATGGTGCAAAGAGAAGAATTAATGCCGAAATGAAAGAAGCCAAAAGACCGACAAGCGGTAATCTTAACTGACTCCTCAATTGGCGTCCCACACGCCAGACCTCACAAGCCAAACAGTGGCCACTGAACGAGCACAAAAATTTTGAGCAAACACTCAACCCGCTGCGCCTTCTGCTACTCTTGGAGCTTCACCGGAAAGGTGGTGGGCATTCATGCATTGTACAGTGAAAGCTTGTAAATTCGAATTGCAAGGGGACGCCACCTAAATTTGAATTAATGAAAGTTCGAACTAACGAAAGGCAAGTACAAAAGACATACAATGCGATTGTGGAGCAGTAGAGCGTGTCGGCAGCTAAATGCTTGAAAAAAGCCGCAATTTAAGCCTCCCCTTTATCTTCACTTTCTGCTCTAACGAGTGAATCTAACGGAAGGCCTCCTTTTTGCGTATTCCAAAACTGAAAACGAGGTGGACGGCATTCCATCTGGTCATTAATTTGGAGCGATGGCCGCGCCGGTGCTTTCTCGACCACCTCCTTGTGGTCACTGGCAGGAACAGGTCCTACGCTTCTGACCTCAGAAATGATGCCTTCTGTCAGCACGCCCCACACCCTGAACTCGTGTCCACATCAACAGAGTCCGCGAAGAAGCTTCTTCCGAACGTCTATCATGGGGGTTTTAAATTAATTTTAGCCAATTTAACTTCTCTCTCCATTGTTCTTTCCTTTCCAGAGGCCATGCAGCCTCGTGTGTAGGCAGCGGGGCCATTTCTCAGGCCTGGTGCCAGGCCCTAAGCTGCAGGCATGGTGGCGCACACATTGTTGACCGCTTATAGCGTGTGTCGCGGGAGGTGCGGCACTATAAGCGGTACCTCACTATAAACAAAACATGCGCGAATCCAACCACATGTCAATCTACATTTCAATCATTTTTTGCTTATCATCACTCAAACGAAGACCTCTTAAAAACAGAGGCGGGGTCTTCATTTCGTCTTTTTTTTTTTTCTCTATCAGCTGCTGCTGCTGGGCCTTAGGAACTGAAAGCACAGCTTAAAGGAGCCATGAAGAGAAAACACAAGTTTGGTTCATTCGAAAGATTGCCTCGTTAGAACCATAACGACACCACTTATAACGCAAACTTCGCTCAAATAAGCTACATAATTAGGAAAAAAAGAAATGACCATGCGACCCACCAGCTCATTTTCCGCAACAGAACCTATGATGTCACTCGAGAATGCTTTGCGAGTGGCGGAAGCCGGCAAAAGCAAACGCATGTTAGGCAGGGCTTACAGTTTGCATAGCGAGCTAAATGCCCGTGAAACATACTGCACATTCTTTTTATGACAAAGAACGGTGGAGTAAACGGTTGAAGTTCCGAACGAACACGCAAGCGTGTGCGCCAATGCGTACGAAACTACCGCCGGCCGAACTCGACATCTCGCCGTCGCCACCGTCGCGCAGACGAATTTTCGGGTTCAAGGCTCTTAGGGGCCAACGAACCGTTGCAGCATGTACAGCCGCGACCTTGCTTGGTATCTTAATCCCTTGACAGGAGGTTGGCTGTCATATCGCCAACCAGCAAAGGTAAAAATAGAAACGAGGGGAGTAAGGAACAGCAAGAAGCGACGAGATAGTGCCAGTCGTCGCAGAAGTTTCGAATGGTGTTGGCTTGCTGCTGTCGTTACGAGCTCGTTTCCAGTTTACAACCACTGAAAACTTCAGTTTGTTACTTTACAATGAAATTTCGTTGCTGCGTTTTGAAATGCCCATGTAGTACGGGCAAATCGTCGAGGGAGTGCGACATCCCCACCGGTGAGGAGATTTCCTTTCATGTGCTGCCCAACGACGAACCTCGGCGAAGCAAGTGGCTACGTTTTGTGAACTTTGCAAACGGAGGAGAAAGTGAGCTAAAGGAAGTACGAGTGTGCTCGCTTCATTTCCGAGGAAGTGATTACGGCAGGGACCCTTACGTTAGTTCACTCCTGGGACATGCTGGCGCTCGTCGCCGACTTCGTCAAATCGCTCTGACCTTGGGGAAAAAAAATGCCGTAAACACCGCGCATTGACGCTCGTATCTTTCTGGTCGAAGCAGAGAGCTCGCTCGAACGGCTTTCCATACACGACATCGGCCAACTGGCCTAAGTGATACTGCTACTGAAATTGAACTATTATTAACCGTAATAAAAATACGGCACATACGTACCAGTCTGTATTCGTCCGTCCCGACGGGGCTGACGAGGCAGCGGTGCCGACGGCAGGGCGTTCGTCTGTTGTGGCTATCGCGGAATGGTCGCTTTCCCGTCCACCGCGTATCCCACAACTCTTGCCGCTCGTGCACTTAGAAGCATTGAGCGTTCAAGTGGTGTGAGGTTGTTAAATGCAAGCCCGAGCTCCTCGGCGAGAGTTTTGTTCTCCGGATCAGGCGATTCCATGACTAGGGCTGCGGGTGCACTAGGTTTTACTAGCATTTTTAAAATGGCCGCCGTCTCGGTCGACTCCCGCGTGTGGCTGCTATATGGAGTCGACATACTAAGTATCTGTTTCATGGACCGGCTCGTATGACGCCATTGTTCACGTCACGGAATGTGCAATTTTAGCGGGAGATTTAAAATTTTGGCTTAAATTGCCTTATTTCTCAGTGAATAAAGCATCATTTGCTTCCGGGAAAGCGCTTGGGGTACTATGAAACACCTAATCTTTCGAATAAAACAAACTTTTGTTTTCTCTTCATGGCTCCTTTAAACTTCTTTTGTGTTCGTGTTTTGATTGATTGATTGAATGAAGGGTTTAACGCATCGACACAATGCAGTCGAACCCACGTCCTCCTGCTCAGCAGCACAATGCCTTAGCTACTGAGCCATCGTGGCGGGTGTTCCGTGTTTTGAGGGAGTCTGGCTGAGTGTTTTAGTGTCTATAACAAATGCCGCGGCACAATGTGAGAACTCAAGCAGGATTTTTTTTTTTTCCACACCACGTTGCAATCGCAATGCCGAAGGCGATTGCTTATCACAACATACTGGTAGTGGAAGCCTCTGGCGTTCACCCAGTTTTGCTGTCCCAGCCTTCGCGCCACTAGTGCAAAGCTGCCCCAATTTTTTTATTAGTATGGGAAGGAGCTTGCTTGCAGCAAACAAAGACGCTGCAGATAATATTTGGAAAGAAAATAGGAGAACAATGTTCTGGGTTTGTGCAAGATGACATTGATGTAGCACTTGGCCATCTCAGTGGAGCAAACAGCTAACAAGAAAGCTGTTTTTACAGCTAGCAACAGCAGAGGCCGACCACAAGAAGAAGTTAAACGAGAGTTCATGTACATTTTGTGTCAAGCTGAAATTATTTTTCAGCAATTAATGCTTGATGTGCTATTCATTCGGTTTGGTAATTGGTTGGGGAATTACGGCCGTCGAACCTCTTTTAGAATGCCACCATACTTGCAGGAGAAAACTTTTCTGAACCATGCACTTCATTCAGTTGGTATTTTTGTGTCACAGTGGAAGTGAAATTGGAAAATTAAGAGTAGTTCGTGGCATTGGAGATCGGGTTAAATCACGGTTCATAGTATAGAGGTCAGACTGCAATCAATTTTCGTGCACCCGAGTTGTACTGCAGCGATTTCAAGCATAGGTGTCCCTGCCGCTTACACCAGGTTTACCGTATTTACTCGCGTAATCCTCGCACTCGCGTAATCCTCGCACCCCTAATGTGAGCCACCAAAACTTGGATTTTTTGGTTTCTCGCATAATCCTCGCACCCCCAACTTTGCAGCGGCGAAAGTTGCCTGCTCGCGAAACCCGGCTGGTGCACGCGCTCTCCAACGCGCGCCCTCCCCCGCCGCCTCTCCGTTCGGTGGAGAGCGCTGTGTATCCAAGGCCATCCAGGCGCCCTAACAACCTGCACGGCTACTCCCTAACAGGTGCCCTAACACGCTACTCGCACTGTACTTGAGCCGGTTTCGCGTGCGCGCAACTAGACTGCGTTCGCGCAGCCCGTTGTCGTGTCGTCGTGTCGCCTTCGTGGTCCCGCCGTTGAGCGGCAGCAGTCAGTGAGTCACTCGCGTCAGTGGTGGATAGCTCGCTGCCATTTTGAGAACTTTTTGATCTCTTTCTTTTGTGCTTGGTGCCGCTTCACCATGGGGAGGAACGCCAGCTACACTACTGCCGCTTTCAAATTGAAAGCGAAAGAGTACGCGATCGAACACGGCAACCGTGCCGCAGGCAGGCACTTCGGCGTCACCGACTTCAGCGTGCGTTACTGAAGTAGGCACGCACATACGACGACGAGATAGGGCGCGCGCCAGAAAGCAAAGGCGGCAATTTCATGATCGCTGATCGACGGGAGACTGTTTACGTTGTAAATAATAAAATAAAAAGAAATAGCTGCGGTTGGCAACACTGAGCTTACATATACAAAAAACGACCGCTACATTTAGCGGGATTGGCAGAAGGCAAATTGGCAACACTGTGCACCGGATTTTTTTTTACTCCGCATAATTCTCGCACCTCTAACTTTGCATTGACTTTTCCGAAAAAAAAGTGCGAGGATTATGCGAGTAAATACGGTATATGTTATTTATTAGTCTAGTTTTCATCGTTACCCGCCGTGGTGGTTCAGTGGCTAAGGCTTTGCACTGCTCAGCACGAGGATGTGGGGTCGATTCCTGGCCACGGCGGCTGCTTTTCTGGTGGAGGTGAAAAGCAAAAATGCCGTGTGTTCCAGATTTCGGCGCACATTAAAGATCCCCGGGTGGTAAAAATTATTCCGGAGCCCTCCACTATGGCGCGCGTCATCGTCTGCATTGCGTCAGCGCGTTAAACCCTACGAACAACAACTTGTTTTCATCATTTAGTTAACTCGTCAGTTTGCTCAGTTTGCTTATGCAGAGCCGAGAAAGGCATGTGCTTCTTATCGGTGAAACAGGGCAACATTTAGATTCCGGAAAAGTCCCTTTTGTTGTGCTTGGCCCGGTAAATGTTCGATAAATTTTTTCCTTATTCTCAAATTTAGGAAACGTAAATTTCAAACCGTACTTGCTGGAATAACTCATGTCTGGTTCTTCTTGCTTTTGCTCTGCAGAGTTCCAGAAGCTCTGGAGGAGCGTGGCCGTTGAGGGGATAGATGACCAGAAGATTGAGGAGTACTTACAGAAACAGGGCATCACATCCATGCAGGACATGGGTGTCAAAAAAGTGGTAAGTTGGCCGGAGAGCAGGTGCATCAAATGGCATTGTGTGTGCATTTCGTTCCAGGTCACTGCTGTAAGCTTGGAGGAATACAGATGGGGTGGTTGGGGTGGGGGGGGGGGGAAGAGTTAAGTCTGTATGTGTACAGGGTGGTACATCGATAAATGAACGTGTTTAAAAATGTTTCCTGAGTGAACCGCTGGTCTGTTCGTGCTCAAACCTTACACGAGGTCGCATTTTGTGGTCTTTTTCGCTTAGCGCCAAGATCAAGAATGGCACTTTCCTTCTTATTTAAAAACAAATAAATTACCTATGGAAAACCGGCATCGGGGGTTTTGTGCTGAATGCACGAGGTGGCACCACATTACGAGTGTAGTCAAAATTGCCAAGATGGTGCCTAGGTTTCCCGTGGGCGAAAATTGTTTTTACAGTAGAATCTCGATGATACGCATCTTGTGGGACCGCAAAAAATATTCGTATCATCCAAAATCCAAAATGAACCGATAAATAACAAAAAATACCAAAATACCAAGCACTAAAAAAAGTGTTCGTTTATCTCTTTTCTTACTTTTGCGTGAAAAACTCCGTGATTGCTTTTCTGTTGTTTTTAACCTCGATGTCGCCGAGCAGTCAAGATGTGAACTGCATAGCGCGTTTTTGCACGCGATTCGTGCGCGTCGGCGTTGCGTGTGCGATCTTTTCACGCTCGTGTCGACGATTCTGCTCCTGCGGCAGTTTCTGCCTCGGTCAGAAAATGACGTGTGACGCGTGCGGCAGTGGGAGGTGCCTGACGACTTGCACCAATGGGGAGACACGTGCCTCTTGGAAGCAGTTTCGAAGCGTTTGAGACAGCCAGCTGGCTCCGCTGAAAATGTTTAGGCTTACCACCCTGGGAGATATTTCATGGGCGCTTTCACTAGCGGCACGGATGTTTTACAGTACCGTTATCGCCCACATTATCAACTCCTTTAGTGCACAAGCAACTTCGTGTGCCCCCCGCACGGGGCACCTTGAGCAATCTTGGTGACGGTACTGGCGATACCGCGGACCCCGAGCCCCCAAACATACGCTGGATCCAACCGTGGCAATGTGTTTATAGGTGGAGGGTTAGAAACCACGAGCGGTGGCCGTCGGAGCCCAGGTCAAGCTCCGGCGGATGGGCTCCCTGTCTGTTCACCAGGCAGGGAGCTCCGGGACCTCCTCAGCTATCAGGGTAAGGTTGTGGAAGAAAGTACCCCCGTCCCCTGCTTTCCAATGTATCATATGGCATTTTCACACCCCCCCTCCAAACGTGATCGGTCCCTGAAAAGGGCCGCACCGAAGTATCTTTTCCTCCTTTGTCTTCGATCTCCATTCCAAAGCCCGATAATTTCTCGCGCTTCCTGGTAATGGAATCCCTGGATAAATCAAACCCCATCACTTCCCAGTCTGTCTTTATCATCTCCAAGTTCCTTGAAAGCCTTGTAGGCAAATCGTACAAAGCTAAAAAGCTCACAACGGGAGAAGTCCTAATTGAAGTTCAAAACAAACAACAATCCTGTAACCTCTTGAAGCAAACGCGCATGGTCGATGTCGACATCAAGATCACGCCCCATCGCAGTCCTTAATAGCTGCCAGGGCGTGATCTCTGATAGAGATCTAATAAATGAGACTGAAGCAGATCTGCTGGAAGGGCTTAGCGATCAGGGCGTAACAGCTGTGCGGCGAATCACGATACGCCGAAATGACCAAATAATACCTACTAAACACATAATCTTGACATTTGACCGCTCAACACTTCCCGAATCGGTCAGCGCAGGTTTCCTGAGATGTCCGGTCCGACCCTACGTGCCGAACCCACGCCGCTGCTACAAGTGTCAGCGGTTTGGACATGGCACTAATGCTTGTCGTGGTCGACTAACATGCGCCAAGTGTGCACAACATGATCACGCATCTGACAACTGCCCATCACAAACCCTCATCTGTGCTAACTGCAAGGGACCCCACGGGGCCTACTCTAGAACATGTGAGAAATTCAAACAGGAGAAGGAGATCATCAAGGTAAAGTGACTGAGAATCTTACCTTCCCAGAGGCGCGAAAGAGGTTCGCCTCTTTCCCCTGGGGAGGTATGCCGACGCAGCTCGCCGGGGGGCGGAGCGGCGTCTGGTTTCGGCGGGGACCCAGTACCGCGAGTCGGACTTGGTCCCGCCCCCGCCCCCCCCCTGGGTTGCCTCTGGCAGCCCAGCCCGCCTCCACGCCGCTCGCTGAGCCAGCAGCGGTTGTGGTGGCAACCTCTTCCGTCGGGACCGGTGCCGCTCCCGTCCGTGCCTCCCCATCGTCCAGTGCGTTGGAGGGTGCGATGGACACGACGGGCCCCGGACCGGCTCCCACCACCACCGCACCGCCCGTGCCACTTCTGGTGCCCCCGACACCAGCGGCGGTGGCGGGTCAAACGAAGGGCCCCCGAAGGGGGGCCAAGTCCAGGGGGCCCGGTTCGACGGGCACACCCAGGACATCGGACGACGAGATGGACGTCGTGCCGTTCTTGCCTGCAACGCAGCGCAAGGAGCGGCCTCCGTCGTCCAAGCCTACAGATAGGCCGCCCAAAAAGCCCAATCCAAGAGTCACAGCCCCGAAAGACGACACATAAACATACACACTCCAGTAGCTCTCGCACTAAATAATGGGAAGAGAAAATATTGTTCAATGGAACTGCAGAGGCCTTATGAATAATCTTGACGACGTGTATGAGATTCTGCATACCAATCAGCCAAGTGTAATGTGTGTTCAGGAAACACATTTGAATTCTAAACACACAAATTTCTTGAATAGTTACCTAATATACAGGAAAGACAGGGATGGCTGCACACACTCTTCTGGGGGTGTGGCCATAATCGCCCGGAAATCCTTAGCATGCCACCCTGTCACTCTGAACACTATCCTTGAGGCTGTAGCAATACGCTTGATAATATTTAATAGGTTGATAACGGTATGCTCCATATACATTCCTCCTGATGTTTCACTTTTAAGCTCTGACTTCGAGGCGCTGGTTGACCAGCTGCCCGAACCATACATCCTGACAGGCGACCTTAATGCTCACAACACTCTTTGGGGCTCTTCTCGCACGGATGCCCGAGGTCGCCTTATAGAGAAATTCCTTACATCTTCAGGAGCATGCCTTTTCAACAATAAACAGCCTACATATCATAACATAGGACACAACACATACTCATGTCTTGACTTGGCTATTGGCTCCGCAGTTCTCTTTCCTCTTCTCGAGTGGGGTGTGGGAACTGACCCATACGGTAGTGACCACTTCCCCACCTCACTTACATACATAGGTAAAGGCCCATGCAGTCCATCTTCCCATAATAGGTTCAATGAAGCACGAGCTAACTGGAATACATTTACAGAGACATCCAAACTACACCACACATCCATAGGACACCTACACGTAGATGAAGCCGCACAACTCCTCACGGCGCACATCCTCGACGCCGCCGAAAGGTCCATTCCCCACGCCTCTGGTGCCCCGCGCAACCAGCGGAGGCCGTGGTGGAATGAGGACTGTAGGCGGGCGCGAGAGGCCCAGAACAAGGCGTGGGGTATCCTCCGTCGGTACCCCACGTCGGGAAACCTCCTCTTGTTCAAACGGGCCAAGGCGTTAGGAAAACGTGTGCGCCGTGGGGCAAAACGAGAGAGTTGGCGTACATTCATAACATCAATAAACTCTTACACAGACACAAGGAAAGTATGGACCCGAATACGTAAACTCAAGGGACAACAAACACACAGCCTGCCTCTGGTCAGCACAACAGGGGACACACTCGAAGACCAGGCTGACACACTCGCACAACACTTCCAACACGTGTCCAGTTCAGCACACTACACAAACACTTTCCTGAAACATAAAGCCTGTTGTGAAAAGAAGTCCCTACGCGACAGCAACAAATCACAGACTTCTTACAACTCCCTGTTTTCACTACATGAGCTGAGGGCTGCTCTAAGCACGTGTAAACCCTCAGCTCCAGGCCCAGACAACATCACATACACAATGATACAACACCTGCACGCAGACACACTTCTAACACTCTTACACCTTATAACAAGATATGGCTTTCGGGGCACATTCCAAACTCTTGGAAGGAGGCTATAGTTGTAGCTTTCCTGAAGGAGGGAAAGGACCCGTCGTCCCCCTCAAGCTACCGTCCTATAGCCCTGACGAGCTGCCTGTGCAAGCTCTTCGAGAAGATGGTAAATCGCAGGCTCGTGTGCTTCCTCGAATACAACGGTCTTCTCGAGAGCTGCCAGGCAGGCTTTAGGGTGGGGCGATCGACGAACGATCAACTGGTAGCTCTTGACTCGTACATCAAGGATGCCTTCGCGCATAAGCAGTATTGTTTAACTGTCTTTTTCGACCTTGAAAAGGCATACGACACCGCTTGGCGTTATGGGATCCTTAGGGACCTCAAGTCATTCGGTGTTTCGGGTAACATGTTAAACACTCTTGTTAGTTACTTGTCAGACAGAACGTTTCGAGTAAGAGTTGGTTGTGCACTCTCAAACGTTTACGTGCAAGAAAATGGCGTGCCACAGGGTGGCGTGTTGAGCTGCACTCTCTTCATAGTAAAAATGAACTCTCTTGGTAAGGCACTGCCACCTACAATCTCTTATTCCATGTATGTAGATGACGTGCAGATATCCTATAAATCATGCAATCTGTCAATCTGCGAACGTCAAGTCCAGCTTGGTGTAAAGAAACTTGCCGGCTGGGCAGACAAGAATGGTTTTAAATTAAATCCTGTAAAAAGCTCCTGCGTTGTGTTCTCCAGGAAGCGCGGGGTCCATATGGACCCAGACATTACTCTTAATGGCGTGTCGCTTCCTGTGAACAAGGAGCACAAGTTCTTAGGTGTTGTGTTTGACCAGAAACTCACATTCATTCCACACATCAAGGAACTTAAACATAAATGTCTGAAAACAATGAATATACTTAAGGTTCTCACCCATCAATCTTATGGTTCCGACAAAGAACTCCTACTACGGCTCTATACTGCTTTGGTTGGGTCTCGTTTAGACTATGGCAGTGTGGTATATGGGTCGGCGACTAAAACAGCGTTGCGAATGCTTGACCCAGTGCTACACTTGGGGCTTCGTCTCGCCTCGGGTGCTTTTCGCACTAGCCCTGTCGAGAGTCTGTATGTCAAGTGGAGCCTTGAGAACCAACGAACGTACATGGACTTGCTATATGCTTTTAAAATTTCATCACTGAATAATCATCCTTTTTATCCTGTCTTTAACGATACATCAACATCTCTGCTCTTTGCAAATCGCCCATCCGTTCCTCTGCCCTTTTCACTTAGAGTGAGAGAGCGAGCCTCGGATCTAAGTGCTTCGTTTTTAGATGTGTACAGGTCATCCTTTTCTAACAGTTTACCGCCTTGGCAAGTTCGCCCTGTGTCGTGCGACCTTTCTTTTATGAGACTTGACAAAAATCGTGTACCACGAGCTGCAATACTGCAGCACTTTCTGTCTTTGCAGTTTAAATACACATGTGCGGAATTTTATAGTGACGCTTCTAAATCCTCCAGTATGGTGTCGTGCGCTGCTCATGGTCCTAATTTCAATGCAGCCAGAACCATGAGCGTGCACACATCAATTTTTTCAGCAGAAGCGTATGGGATTTTACTGATTGTACGACACATTCTTGAAACTCAAATTCCCAATTCCATCATCTATACAGATTCATTGAGTGTTGTTCGTGCACTGTCATCGCACAAGCCCCCCAAAAACCACATAGTTAATCTTGTATTCAGCACTATCATGTCCGTGTATGCACAAAAGCATGAGCTGTCCTCTGCTGGGTCCCAGGACATGCAGGGATCGCTGGGAACGAGTTGGCAGACGAGAGGGCCGGTGCTGCTGCACTCAGGAACACTGTGGACATTACAACGGTACCCTACACAGACCTCAAGCCACACATAAGACAACACCTGCGCAGAACATGGCAAACACACTGGGACGAACAGACAGACAACAAACTACATGTAATAAAGCCACACTTGGGACGGTACACATCTGACTCACACAACAGACACACTGAAGTCGCCTTGGGTAGGCTGCGGATAGGGCACACCCATGCGACGCACTCGTATCTGCTGACGGGATCTTCTAGACCCCAGTGCAGCAGGTGCGGAGAGGCCCTATCCGTAGTGCACATACTAATCACATGCAAGGCACTTCACACAACACGACACAAACACTTCAGAGAATTCTACAGACAACATATTCCCCTACATCCATCGTTTTTCCTAGGTGACGAAGCCATTGTTTCCGTGAAACGTGTTTTTGAGTATTTGTCGGACGTCAAGTTTTTAAACCTCATTTCCTATCACGCATCATGAAATCTGGCCCTATACACCAGCCATGCTCATTGTCGCTTTGTGATTTTACTTTTGTTTTTGTTGATTTTACTTAGTGTTTAAGGTATCACCTCTCATATACGACTATTGTTTTGGCGCTCTTTGCCCCAGTTGGCCTTGCGCCATAAACATCAAACCATCATCATCATCAACTTCGTGTGCCCCTTTAGCGGCATTTTAAAGAGTGCTTAGAAGCGGTAGCTCGAGTGTCCCGCACCACTTCGTTACCTCTTCTAGTACACCGTAGCTTCATGTCCGAAGCTGCTGCCATGGTGCTGCCGCCAACGGCGTCAGTGCTCCTGTGGCATGCACAGCGCGTTTTTGCGAGCAGTAAACAACTGCCTGGTCGTTCCTGGAGAAAGAGTGACAAAGAGGGGACAACCCGTACATCGCCGTCGCTTGCTCGCTTGGCAGTCGGGCGCCTCGCCAGCTCATTCATATCATCCGCTGGGCTGCACAGGTCCGTTCGTAACAGACGAAATTTTGCCCACTGCAAACAATGCAATTTTGCCAGGACTTCTCAGAAATTCGTATCATCCCGAAATTCGTATCACCGCTGTACGCAAGGAGTCCAACTGCTCTAACATTCGATTTCACAGCTGCCCTTCATCAGATTATTTCATATCAGCTGTTTTACTGACCTGACTAAGATCATTAAAAATGTGGAAGCTGCCTTGAGGGAATGTCAGGCAGCCATCCAAATTGTTTGACAAACGGTTTCGGGTAAACTTGCCTTGTAACAAAGGTTTCAAAAAGAGCCTGGCTACGGTATTTACTCGATTCTAGGCCAACCCTTGAAATTCAGAAGGTAAGAAAATAAAAAAAAAAACTTACCTGCAACGTAAGCCGAATGAAAAAAGGCACTGAACTGAGACTAGAACGTGCACTTTGTTTTTTGCAGTGCTTGTCGCAGCGTGTTCAGTGCTCACTCGCAGTCTGAACTGAAACCGCATCATAAAACGAGGGACCCAGCCTAGCGTCAATAAATAAGCTATGCTTAACCCAACCTTTCCTGGCCTTTAAAGGGAAGCTGAAGCGCTTTCCAAAAAAATTGAGTTAGATTAACAGTTATATAGTTTCTTGCGCGCTGATTCCGAATATCACATTGAAATTTATCGTACATGAGTCCAAGTGGCATTTATCTTGCAAAAAGCGCGGCCCCGTTTGAAAGACGCGCGCTTTTCGTCTTTTGACGCCCCTGATTGGTTGCGCCCGTCATGACGTCAAAGGAGGACACCCTTCGGCCGCGCGGGTTGTCGGAAGCATTGCGAACGATCGCACGGTTGCCTTTGCGGCAATTTAGCTTGCAGTTTAATTTTCGCACATGACTGGAAGTTTGTTTTATAATTTCCCGTGCTGTTGTTTCAATTATCTTGGAGCTTAAATTTGCTTTACACGACAGAGAACCCCAAAGCAGTGACTGTGACGTCGACTAGTGGGTTCCATCAAAATATTTTTGAATTAGGCAACCAGCATAGGGGGGTTTTATACCTTATGTTAATATTAGGTACTGCCTTAACTGTTTCTTATTATACACAAAACCATTTATGCCGAAGAATGGGCGCTTTATAAACAATCTACCAGCGAAAAGCACGTACGTGCACTGCACGGAAAAATAGCGTTCATGCACTGTAAACGTATATGCGAGACACATCTTGCCGGTACACGCATAAACCAACAAGCAGACTCTGCTTCCGCATTTCCTTTGTTCGTTGTCGCCCACCCCAGCCCCGTTACTCATCCCCGTACACAGACCCACACGCGCGCGCCATTTCGGCAGCGGCGCTACGGCGCCTCCGCGATTGCTAGCTGCACTTCGATGAGTGGCGTCTTACTGCTTCACATGCATTTATTCTGAAAACACTGCAGCATACTAGTGCCTGCTCAGCATTATTGGCTGTAGTAGGGCTTGATTTTTGCTTGTGCGTTGCGCATTCTGCTACAATATTACGGCCACCTCGTTATAATTAACAGACCAGTCGGACAAGGCAGTTACGTTGTAGTTACGTTACCTTAGGTAACAATCACCAAACGTTTGTGATAATGAATCGTTGGCCTGTTTCAGCATTTCTAGATTTAAGCATTTACCGTGCTAGTCGGACAGAGGCCGTATATTTACTCTCCGCTCCTAATTTTTTTAGTATCATCATTATACAGGGTGTCCCAGCTATCATGCACCAAGATTTAAAAAAAGAGTAAAGGCGTAACTCGAAAGAAACCAGGTGCATAATGTTTGCAGTACTGTGAAGAAGCGGAGAGTAATTTTTTCGTTAATGAGACTTAATTAACTAATTGTAATTAATTATCTAACTCGAGAAATACTGTCCTAATCACTAAAGTGTCAATGGGGCACTTGTAGGTACCCACGAGGGGCATCTAACTGCGCTATTTTCAGCGACGAACTAATTGCGTACTCATTTATTCTGACTGATAAAGGAAACCCGCGAAATATGAAAAATACCACGTGACGGCGCCTCCGCGCGCACCGTAAAGCAACGCCCTCAAACAGGCTGCCTCTGAGTTAGCCAGAATGAAATAGACAAAAGAAACAAAGAAGAAATCGCAACCGAGTTTGTTCCTTATCTGCACACGCGTCCCGCGAATCTTGCTGCTGCTGCTCCTTCCATGCATGCTATTATCAAGGTGATGCGCTGTCTCTTCGGGCGGGTAACACGCGAAGCAGTTGCTTTCAATCAGCTTTGTTTGGGGACGCTGCTTTACAATGCGCGCGTAAGCGTCGTCACGTGGTATTTTTCATATTTCGCGGGTTTCCTTTATCAGTCAGAATAAATGAGTACGCAATTAGTTCGTCGCTGAAAATAGCGCAGTTAGATGCCCCTCGTGGTTACCTACAAGTGCCCCATTAACACTTTAGTGATTAGGACAGTATTTCTCGAGTTAGATAATTAATTAAAATTAGTTAATTAAGTCTCATTAACGAAAAAATTACTCTCCGCTTCTTCACAGTACTGCAAACATTATGCACCTGGTTTCTTTCGAGTTACGCCTTTACTCTTTTTTTAAATCTTGGTGCATGATAGCTGGGACACCCTGTATATATCACCGACTATCACTGGAGCACACTTGAGGTTCAGTGACAACAAGTGCTTGCCAGGTTATAATATGCAGCCACACGGAATCTTGGGCAAAAAATTAGGCCCCCGCAGTCAACACAAATTATGGCACGGTGGTGGTTCGGAGTGGTGTTTTTTTTTAATTCAACATCACCTTATCGTGACATGTATACTTGCAAAATAAGTAATCTGGTTGTCTTGGTTCTTTTACTTTGTAGGAATACTGTTTACCTCTTAGCCGGGAGAGAACTTCTATCAGGATTGGCCCCTTGTTTTAGTTTCGCCAAAAAATTGTTTTTTTGAACACTGTCCTGATCCCATGGGAAAGAAAACCGACGCGTTTAACGAAACAAGTATTTCCTGAACAAATGTGACTTGGTTTCTGGAATGGAACGAAACATCCCGGCCAAAGTACAGCATTATTTCCCATCCTTCCTAAATCTAGAATCTAATGTGAACATTCACGTCCGTCGCATAAAAAAAAAAAAACGCATTGGAGCGGTTTACAAAGTATTTAACGTAGTGTAGTATATTCTTTGTCATCAAGCACAGCCACCCGCCGCGGTGGCTCAGTGGCTAAGGCGTTGCGCTGCTGAGCACGATGTCGCGGGTTCGATTCCCGGCCGCGGCGGCCGCTTTTCTGATGGAGGCGAAAAGCAAAAACGCCGGTGTGTACGAGATTTCGGCACACGTTAAAGATCCCCAGGTGGTCAAAATTAATCCGGAGCCCTCCACTACGGCGCGCCTCATCGCCTGCGTTGCGTCGGCGCGTTAAACCCTACAATCAATCAAATCAAGCACAGCCACCTCGGCTGCCACTTCCATATGTTATCAAGCATCCCGGCGTGGCATTATTCTGCTTAGGAATACGGCATGATAACGTATGCCTCGTTTGGCGTTCGTGCATACTTTTTGAACACGAAAATTGTACAAATGAGGGCTATCAACCACAACAACAACAAGTGTCATTCACAAGGAAACACGGCGAAAAGAGCATGGCCGAGGCGGCCGATCCGGCCGGAAGTCCAGGTATGACGTTTTTCAGCCGGTTTTCGCCCGCGCTCTTCGGTCTTCCGGCATCCCGCGGCGAGATGGGGGCGGGGCATCGGGCCACTTTTGTTTGCTCATTGCGCCGCTTCTATTGCATGTATTGCGAAAATATTTCGTACACATGAACTATTCAATGTGTACTTGCTGCTAGTCAACTTTTCTTTTAATTCTAAAACCGCTTCACCTTCCCTTTAACTGAGCCCACACGTCGCCTCAAATGTTTGCAATCTCCCTAGCCTTTGCCTGTGTTATCTCCATTGTCGCAGGCATTCCACCCTCGCTTTGCCGCTGGCTAAAGTCAGCAACTTCCTTTTCCACCTCTTGGTGTAGATCTTTCTTGCGTCCTGTGAAGGCCATTCGCTTTGCGGCGCAGCTGAAAATTTCGTTCCGCTGCTTCCACCATCGGCGCAATTGCTTCTTCTCATTGACTCCGAAGTCATGTTTTGCTTGGAGGTTTGAAGTCCTCTTGGACTCCAAGGCTACCTTCCACTTAAAAGCCGCGGTGTAGTGGCACCGCTTCGTGGGTGCCGCGAACACGGGCGCTTCTCGAGGTCACACGACAATGTACGCAAGCAAGCACGGAATGCCCGGAGCTGGGTTCACAGCTTATGGTTCACAATGTTCACACAGTCAAAATGGAGCGTGAAAACCATAGAGTTTTGAAAACCCATTGAAAAGCTGCCAGCTGCAAGCCTGTGGTTGAGAGATTGTGTTGTGTCTAGCGGTGTGCCGTGCTGTCGCAGAACATTTCCTTCTGCACTATTACTTTGGTCGTCACAAATTGCCAAGCTGGATCAATGGGGCTTGTTTAATTCGTTTTCTGAATAATATGAGTAAAATAAGTGCTTCTTAATGCGAAGTAAACATCTTGTGCCACTTCTGTTAAGCACTTCTTTTGAAAAAGGTGTGGACTGTAGCTTGTAAACATGGGCTTCTCTTCGGATTCATTTTTGGCCATCTGTTTCGCCTTGGTGAAAGCAGTGGCTCTGGGGTGCAACACTCGCCTTGTATGCAGAAGGTACCAAATTCGTGCGCTGCCGGGAACCCACTGAATTTCTGTACTGGGTAGAAGGGCACGAGGTCAGGTGTGGAGCCTTGAAAGGGAATTGACAAGGAGAAAGCTTCACTTACCTTTGTAAAGAGAGGCCGCTGATTGTTGCTGTGTGGCAGGGTCCCTTGGCCATCTACAGCAGAGCATTGTGGGAGGGCGAAAGAGCCTGGCAACTGTCCTACCACCGGGGGTTACCAAGTTGTGTGTCCACTATGGCTCTAGAAGGCACCATGGTCATTCTTGTGCCTTGGTGGCACCCGGCACCCTCCAGTATACAGCCAAATCTAGTGACTACGAACCCCACATAGTGTAAAGCCCGCTTATACCGAACAGCGCGAGGGTTGTAAAATAGTTCGATATAGCGAAAATTGATATAGAAAGGGAAGCAAAACAAAAAAACTTATTTGAGCGCAATCCTGTTGACAGAGTCATGAGCTAACGCTCAGCTCTTACCACTCTGTGCTTCACCATTGATACAACACTTTCTCGGAAAGAAAACAATAATTTGTTGGGGCAAAAGAACTGCATGAGTGTAGCCCGCTTCTTCGAGCGCAATGAGTTGCTGGTGACTGCTTGCTCCACGGTATATAAACAGTCGACAAGCACAAGACCGCTGCCCTCAATGGCACTGCAGTATCGCCGTAGTGGCCCACAGCAACAACGGCTTCGCTCGTGCTCGGAAGCGGTGCAGAGTCCTCAGCGTCTTCGGGACTCGGTACACTGGGCTCACTGCTTGCACCAGGCCGCTCCCGAACATCCTCAACGGCAATCTCGATGTTAGTCAGCTTCTCCGTGGTTGCTGTGACGTCGTCGTCGTCGCCGTTGGCAAAATCCTCTATTATCATAATGTCGGTATCAGCGCCCATGAACTGGGGAAAATCGGTTCCACGTCTCTCTGAGCTCACGGAGGATCAAGCTGCTCCGCATCTTCACTGCCACCACCTTGCTGAGCTGACTCCCTGACGTTGGCAACAAAACACCATGCCGAAAGCAACTTGTGATTGTTTCCTGCTTGACGGTTTTCCACGCCGCCTCTTAGCATTTGAATGGCACCCAGGACATCAATCGTGAGGGTCCTCGTTATTTGAAGCTTGACGACCAACCGCTCAATAAACCTTTGCTTGTAAATGGCCTTAAAAGTGCAGATAATGCCCTGGTCAAGCGGCTGGAGCCTCGATGTCGTGTTGGGCGGGAGGTACATCAGCTAAATGTTGTTGAGCGGCAAGTGGTGCGGGGTGCAATTGTGCGCAAGCAGGAGCCATTGTGGCTCTAATCTGCAAGCTTGGCATCCACTCGGTCAGCCACTTGCCGAACAGGCCCTGCGTCACACAGGCCTCCTTGTTCCATGCGTACGACATGGGAATGTTGCGGCAGTCCTATCATGCAGCGCAGTTCTTCTTCCCGATTGACAAAGGAATGCAGTTTTGTCGAGCCGTCCACATTGGCGGCCAGCAGCACTGTGATGCGGGCCTTGCTTTGTTTGCCGTCATGGCAGTTGTCACTGCGGGTGTCAAACATCTGCCTGGGCAGTATTTGCCCAAAAAGACCCCCGCGTTGAAGGTAAACAACTCGTGAAGAGTTTTCTCGACGTCTTCAAAAGCTGGAGTTCGAAACACGTTGCGCATCGTAATGCTGGCTTTGTCCCACTTTTGCTTTAATGTCTGCCTGGTTCTTGAGAGTAGTACTCAATGTGCTTCGTGGAATCCTGTACGTCTCGGCAACAATGGGCTTCTTTTCTCTTTTCTCAACTAGCCAAATAATTTCCAGTTTCATTGCGAACATCAGCGTTGTCCGTTTTTTTTACGCTGGCCATGGCAGCCATCATGACAAAGAAGAGACGAGCATGGATACAAGCGAACAATGGCGAACCCAGTGAACTGAGCAAGTGCGGGCGGCGGGTAGCATGGACTTAAAGATAGGCGACACCGCAGCGCTCAATGTGGCGCTTCTGGCACCAGCGGCATTCATGCGCGGAGCTGGTCCACTCTGCCACGGCTGGCTTGGACGCGCACGAGCTCGCGTGGGAGTCGCAAGTGCTACTGTGCCACCACTGTGCGCCGGTGTATTGCGGGGAAGCCTGCCGCATGCCTAAGGAGAGCGAAAAATTCGGCACGGGAGAGTTTGTTGTACCCATTGGGAGCAAGATCGCGTTCGATATAAAAAATTTAAAATGCATGCAGTTTTTATCAGAATTCTGCAAGGGTTCGGTATAGGCAACAATTTGATATACCCGTGTTTGATATAAGTGGGCTTTACTGTTACGAGTTTCTCAAATTTATGAATATTTTGAAAATCCCCACCAGATTGCATATATCGTATCGACTCGCGTAATGAACCGACTTTCTTTTTTTTTTTTGCGGAAAATTCAGCATGAATTTGGGGGGAGGGTTCATTATGCCGGAAAAAGTTGCAAGAGATTCTAGAACTTTAAGTTTCAGACAATGAAGATGCTTAGCGAAGCTCTGTGAAAACCTTACCTTTTTAGTAGGGGTGTGCGAATATTCGAAACTTCGAATATTCGATTCGAATGTTTTGGTATTCGATTCGATTCGAGCGACACTTTTATTGTTCGAAATATTCGAACCACCCAAAACTAAACTAAAAAAAAAAAAAAAAAAACTCAGAGCGTGTTTTCTGTATCGGTGTTTATTTACAGTGGACTCTCGATGATACGATTCTGGGGGCGCGAATTACGGGATGATACGAATTTCCGAAAAGTCCAGGCGAAATTGCATTGTTTGCAATGGGAAAAATTTCGGCTGTTACGAACGGACCTGCGCGGCCCGGCGGAAGATACGAACGAGCCGGCGAGGCACCCGACTGCCGAACGAGCAAGTGACGGCTCTCGCTCCCCTGTTTGTCACTCTCTCTCCAGAAACGGCCGGGCTGTTGTTTTCTGCTCGCGAAAACGCTCTGCGCACGCCCAACGCGCTGACACCGCCGCGAAACCACGCCCACGCTGCGCGCGGCGCGGCCGGCGGCGTCAACATGGCGTCGGCTCCAGCCGCGAAGTGGCGCGGGGGCTCGAGCGACCGCTTCTAACCGCTCTTTAAAATGCGGCTCAAGGGAGACACGAAGTTGCTTGTGCGGTAAAGGAGCTGATAATGCATGCGAAAACGGTACTATAAAACATCATCCGCGCCGCTAGTGAAAGCGCCCATAAAATATTTGCCGGGGTGCTAAGCCTAACCATCTCCGGCGGAGCCAAGCCGGCTGTCTCGATCACATCGCAAGTAAGTCAGGCTCATCCATCCTGCCGCGCGCGTCGTGCGTCATTTTCTGACCGAGGTAGGCGCTTCCGCGGGCGCGAAATCGCAGAGCCGAGGCGAGCGAATCGCGTGCAAAAACGCACCATGCGGTTCACGCTTGGCTGTTTCGGCGTGTAGCGAGCTTGGGCACAGCGAGTGAGGAGACGAGCGCGAAGCTTTACGTGCTCCAGAAAGGACTGCTTTGCGACACGGGGGTTAAAAAAAGCAGAAAAAATCACGAATTTCTTCACGCGAAAGTAGGAAAAGAAATAAACGAAAACTTTTTTCAGCGCTAAATTTTTTGGTCTGTGTTGGTTCATACGAATTTCGGATGATACGAATATTTTTCGCAGTCCCGCGAGATTAGTATCATCAAGATTTTACTGTATCAGCGCGCGGCAATGTGCACGGGCTCGGGCATGCCAGCTACTAGTGTCTCAAGTGAGCGGCTGTTTTCGGTATCTGGTAAAGTGGTGACGAGCAGGAGGTTGTCACTGCTCCCCGAACATGTCGAGCAGTTAACCTTTCTCCATGTTAACATTTAAGTGAGTGCAGACCTTAACCTGTTGAGTGCAATGTAATTCCTAATTTTACTTTGTGTGATTTGTTGTGCAATAAAGTTGCAGTTTTTGTGTCTCTAGATGGTGAAAACATTAATTTTACAAAAAACAATAAGTATTCGTATTCGAAAAATATTCGAAAAATATTCGATTCGATTCGAACTTTGTTTTTATTATTCGAATTCGCTTCGAAATTCAAAAATTGATATTCGCACACCCCTACTTTTTAGTAAAAGCACATAGGTAATTATGGAATAAAATCTCTTTTTTATTCACAACATGCTAGCGGCCCCCTACTCGCCATTGTCCCCCTACCCGCCATGGAGTTGTCTTCCTCAGTGAAGTCGATTGCCGCTTCACATTCGTTGTCAGCCCACAACGCATTGTCTTCTCTACGGTCAAGGCAGTCCAAAACTTCTTTTTAACACCAGGAAACTTACCTTCTTTGGGCCCATTCAGCCCACAGCGCAACAGCCTTCATAGAGCCACTAGTGTTGCTTATTTTGTGGCTGTAGTCTTCCGTGCCGTAAAGGCACTCCAAAACTTCTCTTCCCACACTGGGAAACTTCCCTTCTTTGGGCCCCCAAAACACACGGCTCTCCCTGTTCATCATCTCGACCTCTTTCTTTTCTCCAGTAGCGTACACGCACTGGGTCAACATTGAAGTGCTGCCAGCTATGCCGTTTCCATATGCTTCAACGCTATGCTCCACCACCTTCAGTTTTAAAACCGTTTTAAAACCGGCTGTGTTGCCTCATGTACTCGCCCATCGTACGGCGCGCCAGGCGCACAAAAAAGGTTGGAACACAGCTGAACAAAACCATGGAGCGTAATAACAAAAGTCGTGTGGAACAGCACACGAGCAGGAAGGAGTGCGGAGTGAGATGTTTGGTGCTTGTTTGCACGCCGCAGCGCTTTCATGACAGTATATGCAAAACGGTTTGTTTGTGTTCAGCAGGTGGCATTCCACATGAGTGTCATTTTTTAAATTAGAAGCCACAGCATTCGAGATCGCGTCTGCGGCTACTGTTGAGAATATTCTTTTGTTAGAATACTCTTTAGTGTTTCTGGCTGTACTGTGCATGATATCAAGTTACTGCAATCTCAAGAGCATTATCAATTATGCCGAGATAAAACATATCGAACAGTACCTTTTCCATTCCCAGCTGCATGTTTATGCAGGTAACAAGCAAGTAAATTCTCAAGAAGAAAAGTGCGGGAAGGGGTGTTCGTTACAGCGAATGCGCTCATTATGCGGGTAAGTACGGTATTGTTGAAGTACAGAGGAACCCCGATTACATGTCCCCCAATTTTATGTTACCCGCTTCTAACAATGGGATTAGCGTTTGCGGAAGCTCCCCATAGAACAATGCATTAGAAGCCCCAATGACACAATGCTGGATGCATGCGGTCCGCTTTATGCGCTGGACGCTGGCGGGGATAAACGAGCGTTTTCCCACCTTTTATGACGCTTCACCACCTTGCCACAATCTTTATTTCTCAACCCCATTTAACGTTGCTTGATGTGTGAGAATAAACAGTCCTGGCTTGCCCAACCGCTTTATGAACCGACTCAAGCGAGTAGGTCGGTACTGGCGGGTAGGAGCTTACCCTTTGACGGCGGCAGCAGAGCACCAATGCGCCAACTAGGGTTACCAACCGTCCCAGATTTTGCAAGACTGTCCCGACTTTTCATACAACGTCCCCAAGTCCCGCGCCGTCCTGGTCAGGACAGCTATATGTCCCGAATTTGTTCCGGACTATCCAACGCACGCTTAACAAGGCACGTCACGCTCCGGATCACAAAGTTAGCACAAACTTGTCCAGGCAGAGCTGCAGGTAAAGCTGAACTTCTGGGTGAAGTGTGACAACTTTTGCGAGTACGTTCTCCAGGAAGAGCAATAGTTGCGAGCAGCATGTAGCCAGCTGAAATACCACTTCAAGAGGCTGAAACAATAAAGAAACAACAAATTTGTGTAGATGATAGTACTGCATTAATAAGGAAAACTCATTTTGCTGCCTCCCCATGTTAGGGTACGCTACCCCCTCCTCCTCCCCCTCACCCCCCCCCCTCCCCTTCCCATCCCGACTCCCTTCATTGAAGTGTTGGTAACCCTAGCGCCAAGCGTGAGGAGTCTAATTCTGGGTGGCTGGCAGACCGCCAATTTGAAGTTCCCATCGAGCCGACGAAGGTGAAAACACAATACCCGCCCGCTTAATCATTTTCGTTCTTTAAAGGGGTCGTGAAGAGATTTTGAAAAAAAGTTGTGTTGTGTGGCTATTTAGAACTGTGGAACCTCGATAAACAAACAATGCATGGCCGTTTCATTTCTTGATATTGGCAGACAGGTAAAAAATGCAGTTACGGTTTCACCGAGGCTTTCCTCCTCAAGTCGTGAACTGACGTCATGCTAACATAGCTCACCCTTGTCTGCACAACATGTCGGCATAGCGCGAGCTCACAAAGGGTCAGATACAGCTACAACATCCGCACCATCATGAAATTCGTCCGCAACTGAACTGGGGATGTCTGATCACTGATACGACGATCCAATGTGGCCGAGCTGCCAGTCAACAACCCGCACGAGTAGCACAGGCAGAAGTAACTACGTTTAAAGTAAACTTGGTATTTGTAAACTGTTTGCGCTGTTTTGCACTTGTCTAAACTGTCTTTCTGCTAGCCGGTATTTCTTGGGCTTGCTCTGACATGCCAGCTTCTAATGAGAGTTACGCAGGACGGGAACTTGGTGACCTGGCAATAAATGTGAAAGCTTAACATGGAAATTTACTACATGAACTCGTTTATCGAAGGAACTTCGAGTAGTCAGGAAAATAAAACTAACCTGTCCTTTACTCTCCAAACATAAAAATAATGAGCGAGAAGCGATACAGCGCGTAGCCGAGTTTCACCACCAGTTCGATTGCTTTCCTGCAAGTGAACAATGCTGTTAATGGTTGTTTCACCAATTGGATATGCTCCCCTCTGACTTACTGTAGAAGCACTCAACAGTAAGTTGGTGCTTAAAGCTCTGGGTAGAGTAGAATTTATAAAAACAAACCGACCACAGTTCTCACTCGCGCGCGCTCTTCACATCTTTGGCCGAGTGGGTAAAGTCTCTGACTTCAACGCAGGCAGGCCCGGCGGCCATGAATTCAAATCACGCGTTTTTTTGTGTGTGTGTTTTTGTGTTTTGATTGAGCAGCTTTGTGCTGTTTGATACGAAAAAAAGTAAGATTGCGAAGAAAATTTGGCAAAACAATGCAAACTTCAACAGGGAAACAGAATACAAACCGTACGAACAAGGATATTTTTTAGGCAAAGTGAAAAAGGAAATACTAAAAACAACATGCCTCGGCCTGCGCCACTAGGTATAGAACAGCCAGAAGTCTGAGTTGTGGGACAATGGTTGCCAGACAACTGAAGCAGTCGTGCCACCAGTAACTTAATAGATAAACTATTTATGGCGACCAATAAGGGATGCGTTATTTTTAAAATATTGGGTTTGCAGGCTTTACAAAATAATATACCCAAAGAGCGGTTAACTGTCGGATGTTCTTAAAATGGCGACACTGCCATGTTGCACTGCCAAATGATAATATCGCATGGTCGCTTGCAATGCGCCTCAAAGCGAGCAGTTTAAAGGCGTCTCCTAAATTTCAGAAGCAAGAAATTGTGAAAATATTTTGTATGTATGTCCTTAGAAGGTTCTTCAATCAGATAAAATTAATAAAAGGCATGTGAATTTTCTCTTCACAACCCCTTTAACGATGCTCTCTCCACCTGTTTGTTGTTTCAACCTTTGCATCGCCCCATGGTCATTTCTTTCCGGCTTTTATCGCTCTTACCACGTGATCTCTGCTTATCAGTGTCTTTCAAAGCCGCATTGTCACTATGTTCCTTTTTTACCCACCTTTTCTCCCATCGCCACCTCATATCATCGTTCCTTTCACTTCCCCTTCCGTCACCACTAGGTTGCAGCCTTGGCAGTTTCACACTCTTCCCTTGTCCCCTCACAATTCACGCATCTGGATTGATCTTCCCAGTTATCTCACGTGCGCAAGGCGCAGGGCTGGCGGGCTAGTGCAGGTGCTGTGAGGGAGGGGGGCACAAAATGTGTTTTTTTTTTTTGTTTTAGAAATTTGGGATTCCAGCTAGAAGTTCGCAAATTATGCGGGAACATGCTAAATACAGTAATTTAAATTTCTTAGCCCGCCTGTTGCGTGATACCGTCTTCTAGGGTGGCATTTACCCGTGCCCTAATCATACAACACTCCGGTCATAGATGCTTTTTGTGATCCCTTAAAAGTTGTACTACAGTAAAACCTCGCTTACAAGAGACACTGTTACAAGAGACGCTTTGGTTATAAGAGACATTTGAGTGAAGACGGTTGGGTTAATTTTGCCAAGTTAGCGACATTACAGACAAGAGCTGCTTACAAAAGACATGTTTCTTGTGATCCCTTGAGTGTTTCTTGTTACGGGGTTTCGCCGTATCAGGGTTGCACTGTAATTCTGTCTCTGTGGAAGGTCCGTGTGTTCCCCATGCAGGCAGGGCCAGGAACGTGGTCGGCATGCCCAACTTATCAGTTCCAAACAGTCTCGCTTCCACTTCTGCCTGTACTGCACCGCTTTAGGAATGTCATGTGTGAAGGCCAGGTCCCATTCCCCTGCCAAGGGGATGGCCGTCTTGTCCTGTAGCATCTCTCTTGTCTGTCGAGTCACTTCATCGCCACTTTTGAAAGGCATGGAGGATTCATGACTGACACCTCAGCGCTTTCCCGGCTATGCAAAGCACATGCAAAGGTTTTAAAGTGAAGATTTATATGCCTCACTTGTGCCATCATTTCACCAAAATGCACTGTAGGAAAGCCTGCTTACACAATGGGTTTTCACAAAGTCATATCAAGCGCCTCAAGAAAAAAAAAAAAATTGGTGCAGGTTGCACTAGTGATGCAAGGCTGGAGAAACAGCAGATTTGGTGGCCGTGCAGTAAGTAGAGCTGGTAAAGCTTGCACTGAGGTGCGCAATGTTTGAACCATAGGGATGGTGGAGGATTTCTGGAGGGCACACCAACATGCATTGCAATAGGTTTGAAATTGTTATTTACATGTTCCATCGTCGCTTTTCACTGTGGTAGTAGCAGTCATCATCATATCCACCCGTTATCGTCGTCTTCCTCATGCATGACTGGCGGGCCCAGATCGTTTTGTCCGCAGGCTTTCACATTTCTCCTGAAGTGGAACGCGTCTGCATGCGCTAGAACTGGCGGGCAACCGTCTTCGTAAACCGTGCGTCTGTAGCGCGAGCGTCTTCTGCTCCCCCCTTGAGGCGTGGACACGCAGGAGCTGCTTTCTGGGTATTTTTTTTTTGTGAGCACCACGCGCAAGCCTGGACAATGCTGAGCGCTCCTCGTGAGGCGCGTGCTCACGTCTGTGGTAAACTGCAAGAGTAACTATGAACCAAGTTTTCGGATGACATTGCACACAATGTAGCCAGCAACAGCAGCTCTGCTGTTAAAAAAATGCTTTCCATGGTCAGAATCGAGCATATGTCTTTGGCGTTAAGAAGCCGACGTCTATCCGATTGCCCCATTCCGGCACGGTCGAAGCAGTTTGGATTTTGGGCTTTGACTCGGGTTGCATGGAAGAAAGCTTCACGTTTTTAACCATCTTTCTCTTAACCCTTCCACTGGCGAGTTTTTTATGCTTTCTCTTCACTCCCTGTTGGGTTATTTTTTTTAATTTTTTTTTTTTCAGGTTCCTTCAATGGAAATTATAGGCCTCGTAATGTGCTACGATGCTCTGCAGGACATGTAAACACTTTATTCAAGATTACCTTGTCCAAAAAAGGTGTACAGAATAGAAACAAAAACATTGCCTAAATAATTACTAAAATAATTAGTATGGACTAATTAGGCTGTCCAGGTATGCTTATGCACCGAGTTCTATGGGAGGCAAACCGGTGATCACAAAAACTCGCGTTATATCTGGTCCCGCACTATAAGCGGTTATATTATAACTGTAGTCAGGTTTGATGCTAGAAAGCTTTCGCGCCTCTCTCAGCTTCCTTGAGGAAGGAATGGTGAAGTTTCTTTGTATGCAGAAGGCCGCCTTTTCTTGGCCAAGATAGGCTAAAGCATGCAAAACTCTCTAGTGCAGTTCTTTTCATGGTACTGCAGCCCCGTTACAGCATCCCCCTTTCCACTGGTCGTCGTTCTGTGATCCCGCCCTTGCAGTGTCAGGGGCGGTGATCATCATCTAAGCACACTGCCATGTGAATGACTGCTCAACATGCCTGATGCTGCTTTGCTAGCTTCTCCCAGTCCAGCTTCTGTTATCAGAACCCATCATTCTGCTCTGCAGCATTTGATGCTTACGGCATAATCCCTGGCACGTCTAATGGTGATGAATGGTTTCACTCAACTAGTGCTGAGTGGCTGACCAGTCGGTCCTACAGTTGCTGCCTGATACCAAGCCTGGGTCTGTGTCACACTAAGGCGAGCTGTACACTGAGGACTCATTTGACTGAACGAAGAGGTGTTAAAACGTACTATGACGTCTTTGTGGGAGCAGACAGAAGTGCCATCACTTGGCCAAGTACTTCTGATGACAGAAAATGGATGTGAAAGGCTGGGGTGGTGGCGGTGGTGACGTATTTTTTGTGATGCTCTGTGGGCCTGTCACTGGATGGCTGGCTATCCATTGATTGTAGCGTGAACATTGGGCAATAATTGATAACATGTGATGTACAAGGAGTTCACATGTAAGATAATTGGTTTCCACACCTAATTGCACTGCTTTTTCATGAATGACGCACTTTCTCTCATTCCAGAATGCTGCTCAGAAGCGGAAAAAGCCGTCGTCCAAGAGGCCAAAGACATTCAAGAAGCACAACGACCACATGGGCGACATCCTAGAAGATTACACAGACAAGTAGTAGACTTTTCAGACAGAGAAGTGTACATACCAGTGCTTGTGAATTTGTGCCAGTGTAGCTAACCTGTGTCGCTGCCCGTTTCAGAAGGACAGCGAATAAAGCACTCATCACCACGACTGTTGTGCTCTGGTGAATAGTTGTGAGATGCTGTAATGACATTCAATCCAAAGAATGCTGCCCTCTTGTGCCCGCTCAACCGTGCATGAGTAAGCCTGTGAGGTTCAAATATTGTTAACACTGGAACAGACGCAAGGTTGACATTAAACATATACCATCTGCTTAGCTGTGTTGCTCACACTTCCTCTGTGTTATTTCTGTGTGAATTTGTGATTTGTGTCTTTAGTGTAACTGAGAGCTACGGTACCGTATTGCTGCATGTCTTCATGCTTTTTAAATGATACTGTTTTATGTGTATAATGTGAATCTGTAGCGTTACTCCCCTGCCACAATGCGTGTATTCTCGCGGGGCTGATGATAGGAGTGGATTGGAGGAAAGCAGCTCTAGACGTCGAGAATCATGACTTTAAAATTACTTTTCCGCAACTTTTAACTTCAAATGCTTGTGTCCTACCAAGAGTGATTCGTAGTATTGTTTTTTGAGATGGCATTGTGTAGTGTAACTAATGTACCTTTTTGGTTGACTGTTTTATGGAAATCTGGAACCTTAGTTTATCTGTGATGTGCAGCAAAAGAGAAAACACCGCGTGTCCTTTGCAGCTGGCTTACAAACCATTCCAGTGATGCCAAGGCTGGTTTGCAATGCCTGTTCACGCTACCCCACCCTTCAAACTTTCTATTTCAGTTCATTTCGTGGCAAAATACGCTTTTTGTTTATACTCGCGCATACATTATACAGGTTAAACATGCCCACAGTAGCTTAAATTTTGGTATGCTGTCTTGCGGGTGGGTCATCCTACCCATTGTCAGCAAACTGGCGGAGAGGTTGCTCTGTGAGGCAAACGTCGTTCACTTTTTTTTTTTGTCAGAAAGAAAATGAGTTCTTTTTGACAACATGGCTTACTAATTTTGAGTTTCAGTACGATTCCTCAACGTCATTAGATAAGATCAGCAGCATTTGCAGCATTATAGCTGAGCCCATTGCATAGATCAAATCTATTTACAAATGCAGTTACCAGCTTTGATGGGAACTTCGGACCAAAGTGGCGACCACATAGGAGCCCTAGCACATAGGAGCCATTGTGTTAGATTGTACAGTGCTCCATTCCACCAGCACTCTCCTATACTCGCAGCGAGTGTAGTCACATGCAAGGACTGAGGAGGGGCTGATTTAAAGGAGCGCATGTGTACGTTAGGCATTGCTTCATTAGCAGAGATGGCCTGGAGTCGTGCTGTAGATATGCGTGGCAATGTTAAGACACCTGAGGTCAAGGGACCTGGGTCAGAGCAGTTGTGCTGTGTGAAGGTGAAGTGGTTGTTGCTCCGTTACATGAAAGGAAAGAATTGCACAAACACAGTGCAGTCCTATGGACTATTCAAAGGGCAGCAACAGCATTCACAGACAACTGAAATTTCTTGAGCGTATGCTCGTTAGTGCATATAAAAGTCAGCATTTTGACCAGTCAGCACCTGTAACTGTTACGAGGTGCCCACCTAGAAAACAAACTATCAACTCCTCTGATTACCAGTGACAAGGGATAGTTGTCTGATGCAGAGCTTTTGGTGGCTTTTGGTGATATACCTGTGCTACACGAGTGTATGAAAGGACATTTGAGTCTAATGGAGGACACAACTCTACTTGAGAACAGAATTTTCTCTTGTAGGCCCCAAACCAGTCTACCTGAGTGCAAATAAGTTAACAATATGTACTATAGCAGCCTTCAGTCGACCAGTGATGCCAGAAGAACAGGTTGCTGGTGCAGAAAATTCATCAAAGTTTGGTTTTCTAGCCATAGCAATATGGTTCGTTTTGATTGCTCCTAGCTGACTCCTCAGCTCCAAGATGGCTTTCACAGTGGCTGCCCTGTGGTGGAAGCTAAAACGCATGCTGATAATGTTTTGCCTCTCTGAAATCTCGCATGGTATGGTAGTGCTTCGTATGCTTCAACTGAGACTCTGAAACATGGTGTCTAGGACGTTTCATGCAGTTGCTGCTATTGAAACCTTCACAATTAAGTGCAGGGGCGTAGCCTGGGGGGTTGTTTCGATGTCAGAATTCTGAGCGGTGCCTCCCCCTCCCCCGGTCCCCTGTAATTTCAGCATTTTTTTCCGTTAACACTCTGCATCAGTATATTAATACATAAAAAAACACAAATAAGAAAATTAGATTGGAAAATACAATGAGTTTTTTTTTTCCGGGGGGTGCATAACACTCCCCGAAAAATATTTCTGGCTATGCCACTGCCAGGGTGTGACAAATATTTAAAACACGCTTTTGGGGTCACTTTTACATCTCATTGAATGTCTGGAAAAGAATTCCAGCTTCTTTAATCTTAAAGTCTCAATTATCCAATGTTACAACTTTGGTTGGCTTCCATTTGCCCCACTTGATCTGCGTCGGGTGTAAAAGGTTTCAGGGGCAAGCACGCGCCTCTGCAAATCTCATTTTTGGGTGGAGTTATAGTTGATTGAAATTGATTGCAACGGGTTAATGGAGGATATCTTTTTGCTCAGCCATTTTACCAAGCCCCGCCAATTCCACTCCATTGCTATCTGCCACTCGACACTTACATGTATGTATTGTGTCCACTGCAAAGCACATCCAACGGGATCCACTTAACGCACCTGAGCCAGCACGTATGTGTTGATGAAACCACTCTGGCACCGTCAAGTCGGTGGATGCGGGTGTTCTGTGGACAGCAAAGCACCTCCAAGGATTACCACTTCCTTGGCTTCCTTTGTAGTCATGAGCTTAGAATCTTTGAAGAAAAGCGTGGTATCACGGAGACATTTTTAGCGCGAAAGCCGTAGACGTGTCGTTTCTTCACAGGCAAAGTTTCCAAAGTTTCTGAAGTCTCCCGATGGAGAACTTCCAAACCAGCATGAACATTCCTTCAATGTTTCTTCTTATGCTAGCTGAAAGCCTTCTGCGTCATTGTGGAAATGGTCATGCTTGAACTGTTTGTAATCTGCGGGACAGACACTATCCCATCTACTATGGCGTGCGTGCACTTCTCCCGGTAGCGTCCGTGAGCTGCTCCACATCGTATCTTGCGATCACAGTAGCTACATACTTATGCTTCTCTGGGGTAGGTTGGAGGCCGAAGTTGGCAAAGACGCTGTCAACCATCATTCCATCAATCCCACTGCTCCAGGCACCGTGGAGGACGACGACACGCTCCTGCCAGCTCGGGTGATTGTTACAACGAGCCAGTGCCGGCCAGACGATCTGGCCTCTCAACACCATTCTGGAAGTACAGCCGTAGCGTCTTCCCGAGGCGTCTATGGGTCAGGGCTCCCGACACCGTCAATGATGCCGATGTTAACACTGCTACAAGAGGCTGCAAGCGCGCTGTGTGCATGTATCTCGAGGATAACGCTGTGTCTGTACATCCTCTTGTACTCGTCTTGGGGTATTATTTCTTCCTCATGTGCGCACTTCTCTGTGGGTGTCCGTTCCCTTTTGAGGTTCTTCATCGTTGCAAGCACGGATGTGGCCGGGGCCTCCACCAGCTGTACTTGACAGATGGGACAAGATTCGTTGGACTTTCCATGAATGCATTCACGTACGTGCGCTTCTGGTCTTTTTTGCGGGCCAGCATCGTGCTTCTATGAACGGGCGACGATTGGCTGCCTGGTTGTGGCGATGACGATGGTGACTGAAAAAAGGAAACATGCCCACTGCGAGAATCAGCCTATGATTTTGGTATGACAAAGGAAGGATAATACAGTACATGAAAGGCAGGGAGATTCACCATGTTACAGTCCAGTTGGCTACCCTGCGCATAGGAAGTGGGAAAGGAGGGATTTAAAAAGAAAGAAAGGGTGTTTAAATGACGGGGATTAGAACTGGAGGAGCGAGAAAAGAAAAAAAAGTAACTAGAAAAACAAAGCCACGGGTGATAAAGTCTAAATTGAACAGGTAAACTAACCAAATGACGAATCAAAGATGGTACACGGTGTCCCTACAATCGTTCAAACAAGCCTGTGCCCTTTAAAACAGAGTAATGATTTTGTGGCCTTTTGGGACTGCGACGGCAACGCCTGTGACACAAAACAGTGCGCAGTTAATGTAGGTTGGTTGAGTTTCCGGAGTGCGGTTGACAGGTGCAGTCTCTGCGTTGCAAACCTGTCACAGTGATACAAGAGGTGTTCTGTTGTTTCGTCCGTGGCATACACGTCACAAGCAGGGCTCTCAGCCATGCCGATAGTGACGGAGTAAGCTTCATTGAAAGCAACTTCTATCCACAGGCGGCACATTAGGGTGGCATTCGAGCGCGGCATATGTCAATGGGTACGTGGCGCTGCAGGTCGGAGCCGAGCAAGTACAAGCAGGAGTTTGTAAACTCTGACGTATTCCAAAAAGCAAGTTTGATTTTTCGAGTGATGGAGCGCAGTGACCTTTCAGCATCATGGCGTGACAACGGGATGCTGGCCAATTAGGCACTTTCATGAGCATAACGAGCCGCTTTGTCTGCACATTGATTCCCAGAAATGGCACAGTGGCTTGGGAGCCATTGAAAGATAATAGTGTGCCCACGCTTGACTAAGAGGCCATACTCCTGACGAATCTCGGCCACAAGCTGTTCGTACGGGCCGCGGCGAAGAGCAGTCTGCAGGCACTAAGAGCTGCCCTATAGTCGCAAAGCACGGCCCATTTTTGTGGCAATTCTTGCTTGAGGTACATAAAGAGCCTCGCGAATGGCTGTGAGTTTGAATGCAGTTGACGTTGTTAAATTGGACAGCTTGAAGGGAATGTCTACAACTCTGGCTCGCTCGATTAGAGCTCCCGCAGAGCTTAAAGGAGCACTGGCACGAAAATTTTATGTTACACTTTTATTGCTTTTATTGATGCGTAATGGTCTGGCGAACCTGAAACAGCACTTCAAATACTTCAGCGCGCGATAGTTAATTACACTGAACGGCCTGAAAATCGTTTGTTTCAAAGTCCAGCGCCTTCATCCCGAACGGCGCATATGACAGAATCCCGCCTGACTAGAGTGTATACTCACCGCTTTGTGTGCACGTCACCGGCGCCGCTTGAGAGGGCGTTTGCGCCGTCTTTCCCGGGGTGACGTTGCGCCCGCTCGCCCGCTCGTGGGCCGCGCGCGTGAAGTGGCGTCACGAGTTTAAGTGGCGATGCACTTTATAAGCGACGCGCTGAATCCGCCGTCCGCATTGCTACCTCCCTCTCCCCTAGGCAACGGCGCGAGGAGCGGAGAGGAGCGTCTGTAGGCAAAACGGCGCAGCGACGTCAACAAATACCTTCCACCGTGACCCGCGCGCAGCCTCCGCCTCCCGCCGCGTGGCTGCGCGCGCCCGCTCCGGCCTCGCCGCACCGCTCCTCGCGCCTGACGTCACACTCCCACGTGACCGCGCGCTGGCGCCTTTGCGTCTGCTCCCCTCTCCTCGCGCCGTGACGTCACATGCTCTGCAGCTGGCGCGCCTCTCCCCCGTTAGGTTTGCACTCACCCTCGCGCGCGCCTCTCCCCTCGCCTGACAGCTCCACCTCGCCGGTACTGCCCTCTCAAGGCGATGGCAGAATTTACTACGGCCGTGTACTCTCGGCGCAGAAATGCATTCGCACTTCCTCACGATTACCCTTCGGGAGGTGGGGGCAATTTTTTGACAAGCGCTGACGCGTCACTTATTTTGGCTTCACGGGGTGATGTCACGCTGATATCCATTTGCTGAGTGCCGCTCCGCGTGCTGCTCCGTCGGCGCAATAAATGAGATCCAATTGAACTATGTTCTTCGCTTCGCAGGCCGCAACGTTTCTAGATCCTTTCAGTTACAAAAGGCGATTACTTAAGGACGAAGAGCGCACGTTTGCTAGCTTCACACCACCACAATATACGCATTGCCACACGTACAGTCCACTGCGATTCGAAGGTTATCGCGGGAAAGCCACTCTTTCAAATTAAGCAGACAGAACACCAGCTTTAGCAAATCTTCCATGCCAGTTTCGTTATCGTCGGCGTAGATAAAAGGCAACCAAGTCTGTGCTTGATAACAACGAATGTGAAGCTTGAAACCCGAAGGCAAGTCAGTCGTGCGGGCCATTGTTGTAGCATGTAACAGCCAACAAGGGAGAGAACAGTGGGAAATCTTGATTTTCATGGTTCCGAAAAGAAACCGTAGAACAGTGGCACGCGCGGCCGATCGCTGCTGGCGCGATAACCTTCAAATCGTGCTCGACTGTACTTCAACGCTGATAAGAAAACTTATTAGTCGCTTTCCTAAAGGAAAATCTAAAACACGCGAATCTTGATAGTAAACACCCAGTGTTGGCCTCCACTTCCTCCTGACGAACTTCGGGGACCGCGCGCCACTCACGAGCACACTCATGGCCACGCTCACGAACGCGTGCCCGCATAACCGCCTGCTCTACGACGAACCAATCACCCGTGGCCTACCCATAGACCGGCGAACGGGAATTTAGGTCATCATGATTATCATCATCATCTAAGCTACTTAATGTGGGCTTTACTGTTAGCGTTCAGCGTACCGAAATCGCATGTTAAAGTAAGTTATTTCAAGCTTCGTTTGAAAAACAACGCGCAACAAGCCGGGCCTACATATTTCCCCGCCACATCTTTTGGTCGACCGTGGGCCCCTCCCGAAAAAAATTCCTGGCTACGCGCCTGGCCAGAGGACAAAGTACCCGCGTAAGAACTGCGCTTCCTGAACGGTGCGACGTTCACACGGGGTCAATGGCTGTCCCTATAACCTCACTCCTAGCGAATCATTTTTTGGAATTATGCTCACTAGCAATGCGAACTTCGCTTTTTTTTCTCACCCAGCTTTAATGAGCGCCATTATGACAACTAGGATTTGCTAGAATACCTGTTGAAGCAAGATACAATGAGACCGACACAGTACTTGATGTCGCTCGAGCCGACAGAGCCAGCGAGCCACATCGACTGTGTACAAACGACAAAGGCAGTACTCCGGTTTTGAACAGGGTTTAATTTCAAGACGGGCGCAGCCACGGACAGCTCGACTCGAGCGGCATCCGTGAGAAGGCTCGATGACGGCGCCGTCCTCCAAGGTGGTGGCCAGGACGTATAGATAGGAGGCGGTCTGCACCAAGAGGCAAATCACGTTAAAAATGTTACGTTTAGAGGTCACCATTCCTTACCGAATGCGGACAGGGTTTAATGATATCAAGACAGGCGCAGCCATGGACAGCTCGACTCGAACGGCATTCTGGACGTCTCGATGGCGGCCCTGTCCTGCTCGGAGGTGGCCGGGACGCGCATAGGCAGGAGGCGGTCTGGAACAAAAGGCACGTTAGAAATGTTGCAATTTCGAAGGTAATCACGGCGTACCGAATGCGGGGTCCAGGATTACGCCTGGCAGGAACGGGAAGGGACGCTGAAAGGCAAAGTGACAGACGAACAGCGACAGAACCACTTTTATTACCACAAAACACCTCTGTACAAAACACGCGTCGTCGAGCTAGATAGGACAGATGGAGACGTGTACCTGCCTAGCCAGAAGAGTAGTGCATGTTTGCGTGAAGGAGCAAGTGCAATTAGACAGGACACAAGGGTCAGGGAAAGGTGAGGGCGGAGGCGGTGCCGGACGCGAACCTGAAAAGGAACCAAGGACACCAATTCCATCACTCGCCTTTGCCACGACCCCAATTTGGAGCCGCGGACCGCAGAGCTGCGTTCCGTGCTTCAGTGATGCTCGTTGAAGGTGGCGACTGTATTCCGAACGCCGCGCGAACCGAGGACGCGCGAGCGGAAGGCATTATCGAAGTGCATACCTCGGCTACCGCGGCGTTCGGAAAGGAAGACCGACTATCACCACAACCTAACGGGGCTTCCGAGCTGAGTCCGGCGCTAGAGGCAGCGGCGAAGGGCTCCAACACCGCCACTGCGCCGCTGTCCCGAAAGCTACAGCCTAACGCGCACCGCAAAGCTTTGGCGACAGTCGGAATCCCTGCGTCGCGACGGCCCAGGAAACGTCCGGCTCCGAGGCTAATGTGCGCTCGGTTAGGAAAATTCAAATACGCAAACGTTCGGCGTCTCGAAAAAATGATACGAACGCCGGTTTCGTGGGCACGCCGCACGTCGCACCGGGCCTTCGGCCACGGAACTCACCACTTGGAAGAGTCGTCGGTGAAGACTGTGAAGCAGCATACCGTGAAGGAAGTCCGTGAGGCCCTCGTGGGTATTCGCTTGTCCGAGCGAGCCGGTTGGGAGCGGGGATGACACAGGCACAACGAAAAACGACTGAAGGAAAAGAAAACGACAACATTTATGGCATTAAAACACCTCTTAGCGCGAACCAAACTTCCCCAATAGACAGTATAACCGCGTGGAAAAAAACCTCACCTGTCCATCGCCGCCGGCAGCGCGCCGCCACCTACTCTGCGCCCGATGCGCAAAACAGGCAGGCAAGATGGCGTACCCCTTGTTCTAAAACGCGCTTATCCTGGCATTACAGAGCGCTGCTATTTGTCGGCTACCGCCTACCCTTCCACTCTTTCACATCGATATCGTCTTCCAGAACATTCTGCCAGTTGTAAAACAAAACGAAAAAGTTATCGCATCAACTGGCAGCCGCGCGGCCACCGGAGCATGCATGACAAGGCATTTTATGCTGCGTCACGGAGCAAGATAACCTTCTTGCTTGGTGGTTCTGCATGTCGGCTAGAGGCTTCGGCTGGCGCGATTTGCACGGTCCTATCGATCATGCGGCTTTACGGCCGTCTTCCGCGGCTTTTGAAACCGAATAAAAAACGCCACGTCTCGAAGAAACAGTCGACTGCGCGGGAATACAAATGTTACTGCGTACGAGTCGTTGATTGATTGATTGATTGATTGATTGTAAGGTTCAACGCGCTGACGAAATGAAGGCGATGAGGCGCGCCGTAGTAGAGGGCTCCGGATTGACTTTGACTACCTGGGGATCTTTAACATGCGCCGAAATCTCGTATATACACAGGCGGTTTGCTCTTCGCATCCATCAGAAAAGCGGCCGCCGTGGCCGGGACTCGAACCCGTGTCCCCGTTCTGAGCAGCAACAACGCCTTAGCCACTGAGCCATCGCGGCGGGTGCGTACGAGTCGTGGCTGTAAGAAAATTAGTGCCCTTCCACTCTGTGAAGAAAAATGACCTGCGAAGCTGGACGCAGTCCACGGAGTGCATGAAAGGAAACACGTTTGTTCGTAAATAGCGATTGAGCATACTTCCTAGCCAATCAGATGAATGAAACTTGGAAGGACCCAAGGTTCAGTCTCGCGGACAAACTAGGAGTTGACTCCCGCTTCGTAGGCATCTCACTGTTCGTGTAACACACCAACCCAATCCGCTCGATCACTGAGAGGACACCGGACATGTCGCATTGGGCCGTTTGACGTCCGCGTTTAAACCTCCTGCCAGCACAACGGAGATGCTATCATCAGAAAGGACATGAAACCTATGCGTGCACGCACCCCTCCCCCCAAGCCGTGCACGCCGGCAACCGATTATGTGCGCGGGCTTAGAAGTGAAAGGAACCTGAACAAGTAATACTGCCCCACGTCGGCGTTTTAAGCGGGCAAGTTGCCCTTCATCCGGGAGGTATTCGCAGCTACTCGACGAGCTGGAACTAGAGGGCGCAATGCGGCGGTAGCGGCTTTCTATACATGGCGAAGTTGCGCAAAAAACAAGGTCAAAGAAGAAACGACGAGAAAGTGCGCTTGTCCTTTCGTTTCTTATTTGCCCTCGTTTGTTTTTGCGCAACGTTGCCATCGACCGCTTCCAACTAGTGCGGCTCGCGGTATGGCTTCCTATTCACCTATTCGCGCTTCTGTTCGGGCCGACGCCATTCCCACTCTTCCTCGAAGCGAACGACATGCGTCCATCCCATAGCGAGTTAAAGCTGGAAGGTCTCTAGCTTTATTCTAGCGGACAAACATGGAAGCATCGGTTTCCCGCCCCCGTCGTAGGCATCTTACTGTCTAATACACCAGGGGGGGGGGAAATCCGACTGCCACCTGCTCGTGGTCCCCCCTGCCAGCTGGCTGGGCAAAGGCGGTTTCGGCTGCCTAGCTTTGGTCGGTTGCCAACGGCAGCGGTGGGTGAGGGCCAGGTCTCACCCGGGGATGCAAAACCCCAAGGGAGTGGCAGCGACTCCCTGGAACTGTATGGGCCAGTTCCTGCCCTAGAGCCGATGCTGGACGCGGAGGCAGGCCCGGACAGCCTGGGTGGCTACCGAGGTTGGCTCTGAGAACTTGGCAAAAAGCGGTGAAAAAGGTTCCTTTATTAAAGGACCGCCGCAGTCACCCCACGCGGGCACGACTGCTCGCTGCCGACACGAAGGTTCCTGGACAACAGGATTCAGGGCCTTCGATAGGTGCTCATGATGGCCAATGTCTCTGGTCTTTAGTAGCGACCAGTCTAAGAGGCACGCACTGGCTAGGACCGAGGAAAGAGGGATTGGCTCACTTCTTAGGGAAGCTTCTCGTTCTCAGTATCGGGAGTAGGGCTGGTCGTACTCTATAAGGATTACTCCTTCCACCTTATGACTGCTGCCCGTATGGGGAGGGGTTCCCTGGTGGGTGAGTGGTTGGCATAGGAGCACATAAGAGGTCCACCGAAACCCTATAAGTCACATAGGCCTTCCTATGGAGATAGGTGATTCAGGTGCACATAGGGATCGACGGATGCGTACAGGGTACAGTTTACCCCGTCTGTCGGACAGTTAGCTTTACCAGTATCCGAAACCGTTGAGACGAGGGGGATTAGTACCTATGTAGGCTGGGCAGGGTCTCTTGAGTACTCGGGGACCTGGTGGGTGCTAGCTGGGGGGCTGGTTGTGAAAGGGGTCCGGAGACTAGGTGTCATCACTCCGTCGCAGGTTCTCCCTGTTCTTCGATGTCGGAGCTCAGATGTTTGGAACCTATAGTGGGGTCCGCTGAATTCCAATTGGCACCGTCTGACGCCCATCCTGAGTTTTCAGGCCTATTTTAGGAGTCAGACATCTAAGGATTAGAACAAAAACCTCGCTGTCCCCATTCCCACCCTCTTTCCCATAACCCATTCCTTATCACAACCATCCACATCCCTTATCCCAACCTTTCCTGCTACCGTCCCAGGGGAGATCAGGGGAGTCTCCCCGGGCCCGCTCTCGTGGCTGTGGTGTCGCTGTGTAGCATTTTTCCCTTTTATTTTCCACTTCGGTGGGTATTTCCTTCTCGTCAAAAAACTCTAGTTGACCTCGGTCCAGTTTGTTTATTTTTAATTGGCGTCACCCGTGATACGTATGTGGTACGGGGTGGGCTTTTATTTTATATTATAGCCCTTCAGCTTTATGTCTAATACACCAACCCAGACCCAAACCGCTCGATTACGAAAGACCGCAGGACGCATTGAGCCATGAAAATTGCACGTCTAAATGTCGAACCAGCACAACGGGCATTATCGGAAAAGGCATGAAGGCCAACTGCGCGTGCACGCCCCACTACTCTCCACACCCCCGCAACTCGTGCGCGCATAAACCGGCAACTGGTGATCTGCGCATAGGTAGGCGTGAAATACACCGGCGAAAATGCCGCTCGGAAAGCCTTTCCAGTAAAGAATTACACGCATTAGGGAACATTATTAGAGCCATTTAATGGCGGAGTCTGTCCGTGAGAGGGCGTTCTCTGCTCCAATGACGTGTGGAGGTTAGATTGCGGTACAGTGGCTGGCAGATTTCGTCGTCTTGTCAGAGATTGAGCCCCGCGCCAGAACCGTAAGCCTTATTCAGTACGTTTCCAGCAATTTTTTTTCACTTTTGTTCCTTTTTCTTTCATTTCTTTTACTTGGTCTGTTATCGCATTACTGTTTCTTTACTTAATTCAGTACATGTATTTCTATCGTCGAATAGGACTCCTCTGGTTTGAAGCGAAAATATGGCCGTATGTGAACATTATTTGTTTGCCGCTGTGCTTTCGGTGCTTCTGATTAGTGCTGAACGCTTTGGTGAGTGGAGCAAGGGAGGACAACAATCGTGAATCATTTTATGCATTTTTATTGACCACGAAGGAAATATATTCTCTGCCAGGGAACACTTGCTTTCCAGATGAAGGAGCCCGCTGGCCAGGCGAGAAGGGGGGAAACATAACCAAACGTCTTTTGACTCTTGGCAGCGTCAACAGACACTGACGCCGCCATCACTACGAACACCGGAACGCGCGCGCACTGTTTATTTCCGGTGAGTTTGAAGCAAACGTCCCTCTGGGGGTGAAACTCAGTCCGGGTTCCCCACAGGCTCACATCCTTCGCACAGGTAATGCACCACTCTGGCAGGGCTGCTAGGCTCCTCTGTGACGATCTGCTTGGGGCTTAGCGTCACTGAGGCGCTTTGCGATCGTTTTTCGCATTGCCACCATAATCGAGCCCTTCACATTTAGGTACGACACTTGTCGATACTGAATCGCTAATCTTTGAGCAGCTACATATGATGACACTCTGGTATGGCACGCCATGGTTTATCTGGACACAAATTGGGGCAGTTAGAGCCACTGAGAAAACTAAACAGTACGCCGAGTATTACAGTCAACTCTACGAGTGACGACAAGAACGTTCAGACTTCTGTCCGCCTGCTACTTTGCCGGCGGCTACGCTGAACTCCCCTGTACAAGTTACACACAACAGTCCGTTTACCTTTCTTTTTCGCCGTCCAGGGCCAAATCCTGGGGGGACACGTTGCCACGAATGAACACTTTCACACCAGCCAGAGGCAGGGGCGTAGCCAGGGGGGGCACACCGGGCCCGTGCCCCCCCCCCTCCCGAAATGTTTCGTGCCAGGCTGGGGTGCGGTTTAAGTAGCCTGAAGAACCGCTTGAAGTCGCCTGCAGGCGCGGAACCTTCAGTTTTAAGGGCATTCTTGCTCATATAAAGCTGAAAATAAGGGCTACGTCAACGTCTGATCCCTGTGCCCGCTCCAGATGCTGTACATGTCAACATATGCAGCCCGGCTGCATTTCGCGCCGGATACACCGAGCAGCGCCGGGAACCTGCCGCGAGCCGATTGAGGCAGTCCCGCTGTTTCGCTGGTGGAACAGCATGGCCGGGAAATGGCGGAACAGCAGGAAAAGCCTCATTAGGGTGGCTAGCCACCCTACCCCCGCCGAGTCGACCGGTCGGGCTGACCTAGAGTTCCTGTATATGCTCCCTACGGGAGCATGCTCCCGTAGGGAGCATATACAGGAACTCTAGGCTGACCGTGGCAGCAGCGCCGCCACGCGGGCGTAAACGAACAGGGGTCACGTTCACGCGCCGCTTTCAGGCGGTGTTTTACAACTGGAATAGATAGTAACGTTGGCAGGCCGCTCATATTTCAGCCAGGGTATTCTGTTGAGTGAAGGAAGCGAACTGTGCAATAAAATTAACGCCGAAAATTGGTGTCAGTGCTGCTTTAAGTTCGTTACTGAGCCATCTGTGTAGATATGGATCCGGTCTCTGTAGGCTCCATGTCAAAAGTGCATAGAGAACTGTTGAAGACATTATGATGGCATATCCGCTTTCTCGATTATTCCCGGGATCGTTAGATCGTTCTGGCTTGGAGAGAGGCACCGAAAGGAGGGGGGTGATGGTCGTGCCGCAAGTGTGGATCTTGAGGGGAGGCTCTCGCAGTGAGCGGCGACTACGTTAGAAAATGATGCCCGTGGTCTCGTTGACGGCAGGGATGCAAGGTGGTGATGGGCAGTCGAGCGAGATGACAAATTTGTTCTTTTTGTTTAGGGGGCAGCCTAATGATTTACAAGGGCAGCACGCACGCACAAATACTGGGGGCCGGATACCGGGAATGTTATGAGTGCGCAAGTTTTGTTTTCTTTGTAATAGGCAGCCACCTTTTGGTGGTCGCTTTTTTGTATATTTTGGCTTGCCATTCAAGTTGTCCTTGGTATTCCTCATTAGCTGGCTACAAGGGACAGCTTGACGATAAGTGAGAACAAACGAAAACTCATAACCCATTCAACTGTGGGAAGGAGGATGGCCAGTGCAGATTTATGGCACACGACATATAGACGGCACAAAATTTAGGTGGAATGCACTTTTACGCAAATTTTATTTCTCGTGAGTGTTGGTGGTGGTTAATACAAAGAAAGGCACATTCACACAAGCACACACTTCTATTGGGACCCCACGAGAGTCGAAGAGCCACTGGGTTGAGTTTACATTAATTTGGGTAATTATTGAGATAATTCATGATGTTTTTCATATTTTAAGTGCGGAACGCTTCAGGGGCCCGGATTGTCATCGTAGCCACCGCAGTCACGCGGCGTAAGGCAACCAAACTGAGTCACGTGCGTCACGCCCAAAGGAGTAGAACTGTTTTGCGGCCTGGTTTGCTGCGCCAGGAAAGCCACGCAGAGCTGCACAGTAGCCGAGGGGGCCACCACGCCGGACCTGAAGCCTGAAGCTGCTGCAGCAAGCGGGCGGTGCTCAACCGCGCAGAGAGGAATGCCAGCGCTCGGGGGAGCAGGCCGGGATGAACGGCGTACCTGGCGAGTGGACGCGGCTTGCCGCCGTCACGCCAACCGCCTGAGCCGGCAGCGCTGGGCCGAGCTATGCGTCAGCTCGGAGGCCGATCCATGCTGCCACCGCCTCTGGGGCATCTTCAACTCCATCCTGAAGCCCCAGAGGAACCGCAATCCCCTGGCTGCCATGGCCATCCGCAAGCAGGCCAGCTTTGCGGAGTTGGCCGACCTCTTCGCTGCACACTTCCTGCCGCCACACCAGGCCCGCTGCTGCTGTTGCTGGGACGGGGGAGGTGCATCACCCCCTCAAAAATTAACACCCCCATCACGGAGGCTGAGCTCCGCAGTGCCCTCCGCAGCTGCAAGCGTGTCGGGGCAAGGTGAGGACTGCCTCACCTACCAGATGATGTGCAATCTGGATGAGTTAGGGTTCGGCCGGCTCCTGGCCGCCTACAACGTCATATGGGACACGGGCCGGCTGCCACCTGAGCGGCTGCTAGCCATCTTACGGCCCATCCAAAGCCAGGCAAGGGCCTCGTGGCAGACATGGCGTGCCGGCCCGTGGCCCTCACTTCCTGCGGCTGCAGGCTGCTCGAATGGGTGGCGCTGCGGAGGATGAAGGCCATTGCAGCGGAGGAAGAGGCCATCCCCGAGCAGTTAACGGGCTTCCGGAGGCATAAAAAAGACACCGATTCCATCGCCGATGTCGTGGCGGCCTCGAACACGACAGGGCCTCCAGGCAGGTGGCGGTCCTGGTGCTGCTGGACGTGAAGGGTGCCTTCGACAACCTGCTGCGTCACACATCTCCCTGGCCATGGAGGAGGCTGACATTGCGGGCCAGCTGCAGGGCTTTGTCAAGGCGTTCCTGACGGGCCTCACGGCGCAGGTGCAGGTGGGGTACACCCTGTAGGCCCCCCCGGGCTGGTGGACGTGGGCACCCCGCAGGGCTTCTTCATCAGCCCCTTCCTTTTCAACCTGGTGATGGCAGCCCTGCTGTCAGCTGCCTGCCCAGAGGAGGGGGTGAACGAGTGTACATTTCGATGTACGCCGGCGACATCGCCCTGTGGGTGCTGGGGCCCAAGGGTCAGGGCACAGCCATAGTGTGGCAACTGCAGGCGGCCATGGATGCAGTCCGGGCCAAGCTGGCGGGCGTCGGCCTACGGCTGTCGGTGACCAAGACAGACGCCATGCGGTGCATCCGGACGCCGCCGCTCGTAGATGGACGTGGCGCCTGACTATCGATGGCGAGGAGCTCCAGTGGAGGACCAGGGTGCGCTACCTGGGGCTCACCCTGGACCACCGGCTGAACTTCAGACAGACAGCCAAGGAGATCCGAGCCAGGGTGCAGCTGGCCACCACGGCAGTGCACTAGATGGTGGCCCTGGCCAGTGGCTGTTCACAGCGGACGGCTCTCCGGCTGTACAGCGCCTCGGCTGTGGGTTTCCAACCAACCTGGCGGCAGCTGTAAAGAGACCACCGCAAGGGGGTCTGCGCTTGCCTCAGCCTGCCCCAGAGCTCGCCGTGCGAGAAGGCGCTGGCCGGGGCGGGGGCGTGGACCATCGAGACGACGGCTGACCAGCGGGCGCTTGGTCGGATTGACCGGCTGCGGCGCGCAGAGGGGGGCGGCCCGCTGCTGCAACGACTGAGGGGCCACCACCACTCGCGCATGGGGCGCATGCTGGTGCTCTACGAGGAGGTGGTGGTCCCCGTGGATGCGGGACTTGGTGGCTCGGCTCCTGCTCTGGCAGCTGACGTGCGGCTGGACATCCCGGGTCTGCGAAGCAAGCGGCGGACGCCCCACTGTGGACAACTGCAGCTGGCTCGAGGCGTCGTCTGGGGCGACCTAGACAGCCACGCCCTTGTTAACACGGACGACTCGGTGCGGCAGCAGCAGGGGTCGGCCGCAGCGGCCGCCAAGCTGGGAGAAGCCACCCGGCAGGCGCGGCTGCCCTATGCCTCATCTTCGGCCACAGCTGAGCTGGTGGGTGTTGGACTGGGCCTGGACATGCTGCTGGAGATGAAGCCCTTGTCCGAGCACTGCGCCCGGGTGTGCGACGCCCGGTTGGCGCTGGTGCGTCCCTGGAACGGTCACTCGCACTCCCTGTTGGTGCGGGGCATCCGGGAGAAAGCAGCACAGCTGGCGGACCGGGGCACTCAGCTGTGCCTGCAATGGGTCCCCGCCCACATCGGGCTGGACGGCAACGAGCGGGCGGACGAGCTGGCCGCCGGGTCACAACACCTCTGGACCAGGCATCCTGACCCGCTGCTGCGTGTCGGAGGGTCCCGCCGCCTGTGCGGGCATCACGCCTACCTCGTCGATTGCGCTCTGCCGTCCTGCGCCTCCGCGTGGGGGACGCGTGGTCGGCATTGCGGAAACACCGACTGGGGCGGATGGCCAGCCCCGCCTGCACTCACTACCGAGCGCCCGTGCAGTCTCTGCCGCACGTACTGTACGAGTGCCCCAAGTTAGCGGCAGGGCGGCCGGAGCTGCTGGTCGTGCTACGAGGAGTGCGGACACTCGAGGAACTAGCTGCTTTGGCCCCCAAGTGCTCGAGTCCTTGGGTGAATATTTGGGTGCCCTGGGGCTCCACAGCGCACTCCGCTTCAGCACCATGTAACCGCCCAGGTTGCAGTGGAGTGCTGCTGCTCGTGCAGCTTTTCTGTGCGTGTGTGTGTGAGTGCGTGCCTGCGTGCGTATACGGGTGTGGGTGCCTTTTCTCCTACACCATTGTGTTCTGTACCTTGATGTTTATTGTATATGTGTAGTGTTTCTATCTATTCGCACCTTGCACATTTGTTTAACTCATATGTGTGTTTATATGTATTCGTACTTTGCCAATTATTTAACTCCTCGTTTTCCTTTTTTTCTTTGTTTTATATACATTCCCTGCCAACCTTGCCTATTTGTTTTATATATGTTACATGTTAACCCTCCTCTACCCTATCCCCCTATTGTTATGTACTCTTTCCTCCCGATGCCCCCTATATACCAGCAGGCGTTCCGGTGTCCGTCCCTATGCGAGACAATTTACGCGTGCTGGTGGACCTTCCTGTCTTCCTAAAGAACAATAAATATATCCAAGGACGCGTAGCCAGAAATTTTTTTCAGGAGGGGTTATGGATTTTGGGAAGGGGGTAGTTTTGCTGAAAGCAACAGTAAGTATTGCTTACGTGCTGCCTGGAAAAGATTTCGGGAGGGGTTCGAACCCCCAACCCCCCCCCCCCCCCCTCTGGGTACGGCAATACATCTCGCTTGTCTCTCGTTTTATCCTTCCGGTCGAAAGTATAGAGAATACTTGAACGAGATGTTTCTACAGGTAGAACTGTTCGATACTCCTGGAACTGCTGGCACTGGTCGTACGTATCCCCATTATTGCTGCTACATTACTGGTAGCTACATTGCTGGAAAACTGCTGGTACATTTTGAGGCAAAATATTGCCACGGCGCAAACTAGCAGACGACGAACGCTGTAGTTCTGAGGGATTGGTCCACAAGCAAGAACAATGCGTCCAGCGACGGTTGTTGGTAGAGGAAGACGACGAGGTCTCTTGTGGGTCGTTCTGAATGTTAGCGGCAGCCCAGCCTTTCTTCCTGTAAATAGTGTAAATACTTTAAATACATTATTCTCTTCCGCATCCTCGCCTCGTAACAATATATGTACTCAATCGGCCGTCCCCGCGTTCATTTAGTTAAGGATGCTCGTTGTGTTGGTTCTTGCGATAGTCAACGAAAACAAGTGGCCGCGGAAGAAAAAAGAAAGACGCGTTCAGAAGGGCGCAGAAAGGCTCAAGCACGTGCGAGATGAAAGCGAGCACAAAAAGAACAAAACTCCCGCTCGTGCTGTTCAAGGCAGAGGCAGGGCCGGATTAAGGAAAATGGGAGCCCTGTACTACTGCGCTAGTATCGGCCCTCGACTCCCCCAACCCCGAATCCCCTTAATTACGCCTTTCTATCCGAAATTAAAAAAATATCCTAAAGACTCGGTCCCCCCCCCCCCCCCCCCCCGCTCCACTACGAAAATATACCATTTTGTGTTAGTTTAGCTAAAAACAGTTTTCTTTATTGAAAAAAATGATTTGAATTAAACGAGAACAAAGCACGATTAATGCGACTCATGCGATAGTGTTGCGTCAGATCTGTTTTTGCAGCACACAACACAAACTCAGCCTTTAACGACCGTCGGAACGCGCGATACGTGTCGTTCCGTGGCCGTAAAACATAGAGCGGCCATTGGCACAGTTTGGTGCAGCTCGAAAAAAAAAAAAAAAAAACGGAAAATCCTACAGCTATGTTTACTATGTGCATTCACTTTGTCTAAGTATGTTTTCTTAAGCGCTTGGTTTTATTTGGACCACTAAATCTATAATCTCGTGAGAAGACATACCGTTGTATCAAGAACAGTGTGTATTGGAATTCAATGGAAGCATCATAGTGGGGAAATTGTTATACATTTTATGCGATAAGTACACAGTAGATTCGGTATATATTTATTTTAAGGGCTTGCAAGCAGAATAAAGCGGACAGTATTGTCACGGGTCCTTGTCACGGGAAGGACCTCAACGACGGAGCCAAGAGTACTTGTTTTGGCATGCTGGAAGTTTCAGAGGCCTGTACCATAACACAAAGTGGACACCTTATCACGGGAGAGAGACCTGTACTCTGCACAAGTACACGCATGCAGTAAAATAGAAAACCAGAGGATAAGGAGGATAGTGGCAAGAAGGAAACGGACACCTAGCACAGCGGTGGTTCTTATCCTAACCTCAGCAGGCAGAGAAGAGTCAGGATGAGCGGCCGCTGTGTCACCCGCGAAGAAGCCTGACGCCCACAAGAGTCTCTGATGCAGTCTTCACGCGAAGAAAAAGACGAGAGGAGGCCGATCTTACGTTGAGGTCTCTGGACTCCGGCTTGCTTCAGTCTCCGCGGTAGGGCCCTTGTCTCAGTTCTTAGAAGAGGTGATAGGCAATGGTCACACAGGCTCCCAGCAAGATGCTGATAAGAGGGCCAAAGAGCACCTTTGCAAAAAGCTTCGACTCAGAGGTGGCAGGGGTAAGTGGGTCTTCTGCGCCAGAATCGCTTGGAGAAGCACCTCGGAATCCGTCGCCACCAGCGGCGCCGGCTTTGCTATCGCTCATACCGCTGGAGCTGCCGGCTTCCCCGTCACCGCTAATGAACGCCTCCTTCATGTCCTGATGCGTGATACTCCTGCGTCGCGACATCTTACCTAGCCTAGCGCTTCACGGGCTGCGCCCTCTCCGAAGCTCCGTGGTGTGCCAAGTCTGCCGGGCGAGAGGTAGGAAACTTGCACCTTCACCACAAGATGTGACGGGGCGGCAAAGGTACTGTTTAAAATGAAAGGTATTGGCGGGCAAATACAATAACGCGTTAGTAGGTAGGGCAGCTACAATGTCGGAAGCACAGCGCGCGTCCCTACGGCTCTGAGCGTCGTCGTCTTCTTTCCCGTGGCTATGTACGGGGGTGGTTTCCAATCAGTGCTTTGGCGCGTATCCCTAGATGTTGGCCATCGCGGAACACCGAGCTAATCTTGGCTCCGTCGCTGAGGTCCTTCCCGTGACAAGGGCCTGTGACAATATACTTCAGGTGAAAATAAGAAACAGTAATTATAGAGCATATCTTTGATAACGGCTCAGTTAACAAACGAAGAAAAGAGCTGACACGAAATACATGTGGCGCGAATGAACGCCATTTGTAATGATTGAGGGAAGAAAACAATCTACTATGGATAATTCAAAGCGGGAGTTACATTGCAAGAACAACAAACAAAGATGAACAACGAAGATGTACACTTATTTAAGTTGCAGCTCGATGTTTAATCATGCAGGTTGGGAGAAGACACATGAAAAAATCTCACGGGCACTCATGTATAGCGCAAACAGTGCTCTTTTAAAACGGCATCTTTCGGTCCTTCGCCTTGGCAAAATCCGATATAGCCAATTGCTCGAAAGATTGCCCTCACCTTTCAAGGCCACTTCCAAAGGACATGATAGCAAGCGAGCTCAAAATGTCTTCCAGAATGTTTGAACGAAGGCGATTTTTCATCAGTGACAACTCGGAGAACGATCGCTCGCTCTCACAGTTTGCCGCGGGTATGCCTAGGTACATTCTTAATACAATGGGAAGGTTCCGAAACACGTTAATAAGTTGTCTTTCGTGTAGCAACTTCATTAATCCCAGGGCACTCGTACGGACGCCCCAGGTGACCCCATGGACACCCCATCCGAAGGCGATATCGACCTTCCCGGGACTTGTACCACTACTCCAGACTACAACCGGTGGATAGAAGTACGTCGACGCCAACGAGCCGTTCGAACCCCGACTGCCTCCGATCCCCAAAGCTCTTCGGCCACCGCCTTACCACGAAGCAACCACCTACGATCGGCACCGCCACCAGCCCCGCTTCTCCCAGGAGACATCAAGATTGTCTTTCGGCCCCGAGGTGGATTGTACCTGAACTCGCACGACCCCCTCACCCTGGCCACCATCCTGCTAACGCAAGCCTTCCTTTCTCCTCATCCGCAAGATCAGGCTACATTTGCGTGCCAGTTTCGCTGTTATCAGCACTCCTTTGGAGGACCGCACCCGTCAATATGCGGCTCTAAACAATCTCCGCATCAACAACCAGCTATACCTCCTTGCAGCGCACGTGGCGGCACCAGCAAACGTAACTGCCGGGGTAGTATCCGGTCTTCCTTTGGACAGGAACGCTGATGACGTCCTCAGCGCCCTGATACACTTTAACCCCCAGCTTCACATCCCCGATGCTCGCCGCATGGGTCCGCCACACACACAGGTTACCTTCCATGGATCCAGGGTCCCTTATTGGATACGCCACCATATGGTAACACTACGCTGCACTCCCCTGAAGCGCAAGACTGAAGCCTGCCTGCGCTGCTGGGCTGTCGGACACCGGGCCGGCGTATGCCCCTCGCCAGCAGTCGACAATCGCTGCACCATATCTGGCACTCTCAACCCTTCCCCGCAACACACGTGCTACCCTCACTGTATAGTTTGCCCTGGCCCTCACCCAACTGCCGACCCATCCTGCCCACAGCGGTACCGAAGACCCCGACCACCCGCTGCCGAATCATCGCGGACCGCGACAACCCAGTGTTTTCGGCCCCACGAAGCAATCCCTCGTTTACGAAGACGGCTAACCTAGCTGACCAGCCGGCCTCCCCAAACAGCCTCGGGAACCCATTGCCAGCCATTCACATTCATGCCGGTTAACAAGCCACCTTCACGGACATCGCCAGGGCGCCCTGGCCCCTGTTGCTCAAGATTCTGCAACCCCAACCTACGCCCATGGCAGGTGAGCGCGCGAGGGCAGACACCCCTTCGTCCACCTCCATCCTCCCAGCAACACTTCTCCCCGCTTTTACTCCCTCAACACCAATTCCCCTGACAGAAAGCGATACCAGCAATGCCAATGGACAGTTACACCGAACTCAAAGTAGCCAGCTGAAACAGGAACTAAAGAACCCACCTAGAACGCACCACCTGCAAAGCGCCAGGCCACCGACCCACCACCCCCTCTTCCCCAACCATCCCACAGCTTGCCTCTTGCATAGAAGCTTTGGAATCCCAATTAGAATACCAAGCCTCTACCATCACCGCCCTCTTTAAAGCTTTAGAGAACCTCTCCTCCAAAATGTCCCACATGTCATCCAGCATCTAAAGTATAGCCCTCTCCCTCTAACCCTCCCAACTTCCGTCTACCCATGATGACTCGATCGACCTTTAAACAGTTAGTTATCTGGCAGTGGAACTGCCTAGGCTTTAAGTCCAAACGCACACTTCTCACAACATACATTGGCCACCACGCCACAGCACCCCACATCACAGCTCTGCAAGATCCGGGATCTAACGTCAAATTCCGGGGATACAAGACACTCCAGAAAGAATCAGAATAGCATTACTGGTACACCGCAATCTTACGGCCGATATTGTGGAGCTTAACGGTACTTTCCCTCCCTACACTCTCAAACTATCGCCAACGATTCGGCCCAAACCATACTATACATCCTCAACATTTACAGCACCCCACGATTAGAGCACCGCTTTCATAAGCTCTTCAAAACCGCACTCGCAGAGGCAGTTAATGCCCCTCTCCTCATCGTAGGAGACTTCAATGCACCCCACCCCGCATGGAATTACCCCCGCACCACCCGCAAAGGCCGTCTCCTCTGGGAAGACATTCACACTACCCGCCTCGTCCTAGATAACGAACCACGCATACACACGTGCCTTGGCAATAGTGTACAACGCGACGCTACACACCGGACCTAACACTCACACACAACATCAAACGAACAACATGGCAACGCCTTGACGACACCCTCAATAGCGACCGCTATATCATCCAAATTCTTCTTCCGCTCCCCTCGCCACGACCATGCAGACACACCTCATGCACCCTTGTAAAATTGGCCCAAATTCTGCACCTTACGCAGTGCGACTGCCAACTAACTTTCCCCTCACAGACATATGACATTAATTTTTGGATTGGGACCCTCAAAGCCGACATCAATGCGCTCGAGGGCAAAGATGCACCCGAGGGCACGGGGCTGACTCAAACTGACTTTAGTTGCAAACAATCAGAATAGGTACAGCAGGGATCATGTAAGACGCAATAACAAAGTAAAAGTAGATCTATAGTGAAGGCATGCTTACACACTCTCTCCCTCCTTGGTTGTCGTGTAAGCCTCGTAAACTCATCGTGCCTGATAATTCCGCTTTAGGATAGCCACGCCCCTGGTAGTGGGGAAACAACAGGACTAAACCAAACGCGTCACAAAAAGACTGCTTGGGGCCTACTTCAGAAAATCATACGTCCTCTGCGCTCGTTGTCCATGCACTGTCTGGCCCACGCACTCCCTTTAGCGTGACCGTTTGAACTTGTAGACCATTCTAAAACTTCAGACCTGTGCTCTTCACCAACAAAGTGCACGTTTCATGTGAATCAAACAATCTAAAACGTTTTGGAAATGTATCAAATTTCCAGAGGCGAAACAACTGAAGAACTTGCGATCATGTCAGGCTGCCTTAGAGAATGATTTTGATTGTAGGATTTAACGCGCCGACGCAACGCAGGCGATGAGGCGCGTCGTAGTAGAGGGCTCCGGATTAATTTTGACCACTTTGGGATCGTTAACGTGTGCCGAAATATCGTACACACGCGCGTTTTTTCCTTTTCGCCTCCATCAGAAAAGTGGCCGCCGTGGCCTGGAAACGAACCCGCCCGCGACCTCGTGCTCAGCAGCACAATGCCTTAGCCACTAAGCCACCGCGGCGGGTGCCTTAGAGAATACCAGAGAACTCGGATGTTCGCTAGGTAGGGCACCAACTACTCTTCGTTATGAATTTACTCCCGGTCAGTTATAAAGAACATCCCATGAGCCTGTGCGAAACGTTGGCTTCTGAAACTTCCATGGAATCGTGGGTGTACTGTTTCTTGGGATGACAAGCCCGACCTAACTTTCTGTTTCGGATTTCAATCGCTGGTTGAAAAGAAGTATAAAAACTTTAAGTCGAGGCCGTAGCCATAAATGTTTCCAGAACGAAGGGGGTGGGTGGGAGGTCTTAGTGTGGAGTTTTGGCAAAAGGAACAGCAGCCTTTGCTTACATGCAGCCTGGAAAAAATTCCGGAAGGGGAGTTCCAACCCCCCACACCACATCCTGGCTTCCCTCTTTCCCATATGACAAACTGGCTGAGATTCCAACTGAATGAGGAGTACAACCTAGGCGAGTTGGTACATGTCAGGGGATAACAGCGTCAAGATGGACACAGTAAAGAAATAAGATATAAGCGCTGTCTGCTACGCCTACTCAGACACACCCGTGAAGGGTTTGTTTAAACGGAGTCACAAAAACTACCTAGTTACTTTATTAGATTGACCTTAACAATGTGCGGTGGGTTCTTGGGACGTGTTTTTGTCACCATTCGGATTAAACGTTCTGCAGCCCGGCACGACGTAGTCTATTATTTGAAAACATTTGTACCATCAATTATTAAGTAACCCGCACGTGTGCTTACTCTCCTAAATATTTAACGTACCCTATGGAATAATAAAGAAATGTGCATGAAACTTGCGCCCACTGTGTAGGGACTCTTTTAAATTTTCGTTCAGTGTCCAACATCTGCGGAAAAGTTTCATTACCTGCGGCATTATGCAAGCCTTGCCGGCATGTTTATAATTGCTGCATCTAGTTTTGTCTTCCTATTTTTTTGTCCCAACAAAAAGCAAACAAGCAAAAATCCGCTCTTAACCTGCAGACAAATTTAGCTATTTATTATTTGAAAACTTCGTTGCCCACGGCAAACACCATTAATTTCGACCCTACAGTCTCAGAGGAACGCGATGTTCAATTCCATCACAGCACGGAAGAGCGGACGCAAATAACCATTTGCACTTCAGAAGAGCTCGGCGAGCAATGTAGGGAACACTAATCATTCTATCCGTAGCTTTACAAACGAAGTTCTAACAGTGGCGGTCCAGTGGAATCGTGCAAAAGAAAAAGAGGTGGTGGGGAGATGGGAGTTCTGGCGCGGTGTGAGTGAACACAACCCGCAGAACTTGGACCCAGCGTCGTTTTGAAGAGCGTATGTGCCAAAAGAGATTCCGAGAAGCGTGCATACAGGAATGGCGAACCAATCAAAGGAGCAAACAATGCCTGGGATTCCCGGATGTATTTTTGGCAGCGTCGTTCCCTTGTCGTTTCCCATTGTGCGGGTGCGTGCTCATCTGATTAGCGGTTTACGCGGGCGGTTAAGTATGCCGTTGACGCTTAGGCAAGCTGCGTGCTCACTGTGTGCTCCCGTGAAAACGGAAAACTAAACGCTGAGACTGCGCGTCGGGCGATTATTTTGCGGCTGCGGCTGGCATCAGTGCTGCTTTTGCGGGAACAAATGTGTTGTCGGCTTCTCTCTCCCTTGGAAAAGAGCCGCAGAGAGAGACTAACGTCAAAACAAAGTTTTCGTGCACACACAAAGTTCCGAATTCTGCTAAGGTCAAGGCCTTTCATAAACGCAGACAACGTTACGAGTGATGCAGAACGGAAATCACGGGTGAACAAAGCATTAGGAAAAGATGAATAGTAACACAAAATTCAGAAGTTCATTGACTGCGCATGCGCTTCAACTTGAACGGGCCCCATCTCCTCCTCTGTGATTGTAAACAGGGCTATCTTGGCAACCAAAAAAAGCTTGTACTGACCAACCACATAACCCATAGCACAAAAACAAAAAAATGACTTTGCGACAGGATCTCTTAATATGGCTCGTTACTGCTTTGCGAAACATTTAATCCTGCCAGGCAACAATCGCCGGACTCGTTTACTTGCTTTGCCATTGTAAACTGCTCGTTTTTTTGTAACCATAAGATTTTTCATGTTTCAATTGTCCGTATTTTGCAGAAGGGCGATGTTCGACAGATGCGGACGAACGCCTGTGCGCATGATATACGTACCACGGTTATATCTCTAAGTTTTCATTGTGTGGTTGGTATAGTATAAAAAAAAAACAGTGGTGCGGAACCTTTTGTGGTTATGCACTTGGTTGCGAGATTTTCATTCGGTTCTAGTTCATTCAAAAGCGTGCAGCAAATTACAACAGACACTGGTCGGCCGTTACATCCATCTGGGAGTTATTTCTAGGCTATATTCGACTCATTACATTTTGAATTGGTACAAGGAACGAATGATGTCCACAGTTTGCTTCCCGGTGGGTGTAAGTGTACCGCTTTATTCTGTTTGCTATTATGCGAGTGATGGATTTCATCCACTGTTCGTTATGCGGGGTACTGCTCATCACTTATTTACGAGCAAAAGGAGAAATACGTCTTTATGCTTCTCCTAAGCACGGACTTTAACTCGTATGCCATGCGCCACTGATGGGAACAAAATTTCATATAAGTAACTACTTCCACTTGTAAACAGTCCCCGCCTGACGACGAATGCTAAAGTGATCGCGGAATAATTTCACGGAGCCTGTTTGTCCTGGGTGATAGAGCAGCAATGAAGATAGAACAGGTGGACCCTCAGAATTGCTGAAAGATAAGAAGGGCACTGAATTCAGCTGTACACAATGTCATTTTCCTGAGGATTCCGTTCTGACCATTCCTTAATAAGGCGTGTCATACACTCTAGGCAATCCCGTGGTTCAGCTTCACTGCAATGCACTTAGGTAACCAGTTCATTTCGGGAATAAAGAAGATTGAGCAGAGTGGTAACAGTGTGTGTACCAGTTGGCTTAACGCAACCGCATTTCGCACTACAGAACGTCATGCTTGCATTACGTGATGACACGGCACAGACCGAACTTTTGAGTGGAATAGCTTGCTCGACATTGACATTCGCCGAAATTATGTTGCTGGCGGCATCAAGGGGTCAATCCAGTGTGATGTGCGGAAGCTTACCCACGAGACTGTCCTAGAGTGTAGCTGCGAAGGCAGCGAGTTCCCCCCTATGGCTTGGTATAACATCACTTGTTAAGGACCAGCGCCTGCCATGTGTCCAATTCCTTCCTTCGTGGTATTTTGCGCTGGGTGATCATATGAACATGCAAACATTCACCACCAGGCAAAAAGCGAAAACGCCCGTGCGTTCAAGATTTCGGCGCACGTTAAAGATCCCGAGGTGGTCAGCATTAATCCGGAGCCCTTCACTTGGGAGCGCCTCATCGCCTGTGCAGTTTTGTCGTGTTAAAACCCCGCAATCAATCAATCAATCAATCAATCAATCAATCAATCAATCAATCAATCAATCAATCAATCAATCAATCAATCAATCAATCAATCAATCAATCAATCAATCAATCAATCAATCAATCAATAGCTGAATGAATGAACGAATGAATGAATAATGAATGAATGAATGAATGAATGAATGAATGAATGAATGAATGAATGATGCCACCGCTTCATTTACAGTGCGGCCCCGACATCTGTTGTCTGCGCAACGAAGTTCTGTAATTACCCCATTAGGTACTTTCCTGTCTGAAGGTGCTCTTCCGCACGAAGCGTCCGCCGCATACAGCGAAGAAGGTGCAGTTTCAGTTCCGTCTTCGGTGTCAAAAACATTTTTCCCGACCAGTAAAAAAGGTTAGATCCCCTCTGGATTTTTTTCTGGAAGCGTCGGTATCCCTGCATCGGTATCAAAATTCTATCCACAAACGTATAAGGACTTGCGCTTCTCTGTTGTGCAGAATGCCTGTGGGTCCTCAGAAGTAAAACAGAGACGTTGAAAAACTTGCAACGAAACTGTAAGATTCCAGCTTAAGCTAGGAAAATTATTCTTAGCGAGGTGTTGCTGATGGCGTAGCATAACGGATGCTCTGTTTCTATCGCCGGGACAGAAACATGTTGCAGGATTTCTTCAGAGGGCTCAAGGTGCTTGCTAGCTGCTGCAGGGCCACTGAGACGCGAAGCCTTCTTTTGTGAACTGCGCAGTGGTGTCGCGTCGCGCCTGATAAAATGAAACCGTTATGTAGGTGTTTCAATTCAGTGTCAAACGGTAGTGCCCTTGGGGATGTAAATCTAAATGCAAGAAGGGCAAGGCGACGCACATGGAAGCTGACAAGCCCCTAGCTTGTGACGCAAGGGCTTCGTCACGAAAAAAAAAAAAAAAAAAAACGGAAGGGGAGCGGATGAGAGAAATGCCTGCTTTCTTTGCTTCTTTCGTTGCAAATAACGCATCGTTGCTCGTCGAACATAAGCCGAGAGAGCTACTAAATGTGAGATTTTTCAGTTAAAACAAAGTTTTATTTAGCCTGGGGCCCTATTCTCGACTGCACAAATTGGCGGCATTTCGCCCATGTTTTTTTGCGTAAGCACGACGTAAGCAATCAGTGACGTGCGGCACCTATAGCTATGACGACATTCAGTGTAATTTGACGAGTCACTCATAAAGATCGCTACCAAGGTATCAAATATTGTGCAAGAAAGATATAAAAACACTCGGCATGTACTATAAAAATTAAGACGGTAGCTGAGGCTGACAAGAAAAACACATTTCTGGAGGTCAAATTTGGCGCCAACACCACAAGGCGATCGAGTAACGTTGATCCAAAAGCGAGCGAAAGGCGGATGTCGAGCTAAAGAACATCACACAATTTTTTTACCGTATCTATTTATTTCTTTCAATCGCTTTTATTAACATAGCTGGGCTCTCTGCTTCAATGCAAGCTTTGTTGCGTTATCCCCTTCCCTGCCGCCACCGCCGCCACGCCATCGTCTGCTGCTATGTTACAAGTTTATGGCGTGATCACAGAAAAAGACGGCCGCGACCATCGCTTCTATGACACATAAGAGCAGCGAAGCGCTACGCCTGATAACCGCGGAGCGCACCGATGTCGCCGATTCACTCATTCGTCAAGCTCGACTGCAATCAGCGCTGTAATGAACTAACTAGTCACTTTTCATTGTTATTTTTCTCTTGAGTTCGATCATGTGACCCAACAGCTTACTAGGACAAGTATGGACAAATGCCATGCATTGGGTTCTCTTTGTCATGGAGAGGCTTGTACTGCCCTCTTATGTTGCGGTTACGCCAAAAAAATAATTTTTATTTCATTGCCAAACATAAAAGCAAAATACTGCATGCTTTTTGTATGTTCCTTGATCGCTGACTTGGAAGCAGTTGAAACTATAATTTGTTTCGGTAGGAAACATGCTTTAAGCAGCGCGCATGCGAAACTGCGCCTGCTGCAAATTGCCGCACATTTTGCGGCGCCGTAAGCCGGGGCAATATTGTGCCCTATTTTGCTTGTATTTTGTGACAAAAACAGCCGCCATTTTCAAGCTGTTACGTAGCATTACGTCACTTTTACGCAGGCTGAAGTTGCCAATGCATGACGTAATCGTTCCCACCAACTGTTTAAATTACGTCACGCCTTCTCAGGCAATCACAGATGGTGTGTGTATTACAAGCACTATTGTTGTTGAACAGCAAAGACAGGCTTACGTTGTCATGTAAGCTGCATTTAGTCTGGTTTTTCATTGCCGGCCAAGAATTATGCGCCTTTAGTAACGAGAAATAAGGCAAACTTTAGAACTGGTGTCCGTAGACGACATGAAACGTCAAAATGACGACAGCACACACAACCGCTTTGTCAACCGGAAGCACGTGACCAAAATTGAAAGCTAATCAGAAAAGACTTCCGGAAAAATTGCCTGAATTTCCGGCAATTTGTGCATTCGAGAATAGGGCCCCTGTAGTGTCTTTTTAATAACGCTTCGCGAGTGAGTGCTTCGTTGTCATCATAGTCATCATCATCACTTTGACAGAAAGAAGTGTAACGGTCTTCACAATACTCAATAACGCTTTCTAAAAAAATCACGCCATATCCACGGAATGAATGATGATAAGTGGGGCGAAGCTCGAGAGGGGGAGATCATCGGTAACCGTAACTCTCCCGTGAAAGTTCGCCCATTACAACATTAAGAAAGACGTAAGACTGTGTGCGTACATTGTACAAATCAACTTTTATTTTGTTCTTTTATTTTGTTCTTTTATTTTGTTCTTGTTCGTTTGTTGTTGTTGTTGTAGGGTTCGTGAGGCTGCAAGCAAGCGCTCGTATCGGCAGGCAAACCCCGATGCAGTGAGAGCTCGCGAGGCGGCTGCAAAACGCATCAAGCGATCTCAGCCCGAAGCTGCCGACGCGTGGTTTAAGCGCGACTTTCTAGACGAGATGCTTCGGCCTCTCTTTCGCGCACGGCGGGATCCTGTAGGCGAGCGCGCGCTGCCGCCGCCCTGCGCGCCCTCCGCTCCGCAGCCTTGTCAACAACCACCTCCTCTATCCGGTGACTCGTTGCGAAAAAGGAAGCGCGTCAACAGCGATTGCCTTTTATAGTGTCAGTCACGTGCGAGTGACGTCATCATGACGTCACTCACACCAGTACCACCTGGGAGTGAGTCATCGAACTAGGCGGTCACGTAGCGCCACCTGCGAGTGAGTCATTGAACCAGGCGGTCACGTACCACGAGACACAAGGGATGGACAGACCCACGGCTTTAGGAGCTTCGCCCATAAAATATTGTTGATCCCTCTTTCATGGGAATCGGTAAAACACGAAAATGAGATGTGCCTTCACAGGATCAGTTGAATGTTTATTCTGCATCTATATGAACTTGCACATCACTATTTATATTTCGTCGGTATGGCACCGTCAGACTTATCAACATTAGACACTGGATTGCACGCGCCGGAGCACTCCGTAAACCCGAATGAAACCACACGCACTCGCAAGCCATGCAAACGAAACCGAACGGGTTGCCAGCGAATAATCGCTTGGTGAACTCACGGTCCGAGGCAGCGAAAGAGCATGATTTGCGGGGCTGTCTTGTGGGTGTGCTTGGTGAGCGACAACCTGCTGGGGCGTCGCTTCCGCAAATGTGCGACCACTGCGTCCCTGCTCAGTGTAGTGTACGGTAGAAGGTTGCCTTGAGACGAGCTCAGCTGGCGTTAACTGTCGGCGCTCATTAGCATCGTAATGCACTCCTTCGCTTTACCTCTCTGAGAGGGCAGCGCCATCGAAATAGAGGCGGTTGTACGCAAGATATGTGGCGCGTTAATACAGCTATCTGCGCTTCAGCTCGTAGCGCAGTCGGTAAAGCGCCTGGCACCTCCCGTTGCGGCTACGGAGCACCTGGTTCGAATCCTGGTGCAGCAGCATTTTTCTGGCGATGTCATTTCCGTGACGGGTTTGACGTCAGTCAGATCTTGGTGGATTCCGACATAAACACTGTCGTGTTAAAAGATACGCCGAATCGATGGCAAAATGTCGGGTCTCAACTTTAAAGCGAAGCTTTCGTGTTCTCACTGATGGCATCGACAACGCCAGACCTCCCAGCAGGAAAGCCAACCTTCTCTGACGATGTTGATGAATTATTGCGGGTGAAGTGAAACGCTCCAGTGGCCGGAATCGAAACTGGATCCCTCGCGTTATGAAGCCGGTGTCTATCCGATTGCCCCATTTCGGCATGGTCGAAACTTAAAACTCAGACGATTACCATTAATCCGTCACGTGAAAGCTTCACGTCTATCGACTGTCGTTGGACGGATGGGTGCATGGTTTTCAACAAATCGTCAACAGCTACATTACCGAAACACGGTCACAATTGTTCTCGTACAGGAAGTAGGCTGCTACGGCGCTGACAAACTTTAAATCCATCCATCCATCCGTCCATCCCTCTCTCTCTCGTCTCTCGATCTCCCTCTGTCTCTCCTGCGAGACGCACGACGCAGTCGAGGAGGCAGCCATTTGTTGTGTCTGGTTAAATGACGTTAGCGTCCTGATTGTCCTTCTGACGTGGTGCTAAAAGCTGGATGACAGGTCGGAAAGAACTTGCGCCCAGGCGCGTCGTCGTGTTTCCCCGCAAGAAGTATGTCGTTGTCGGCACGAGCTGTTTTCTCCTTTCATTCGGGAAAACTGCAACGAGATGCAAAGTTAGGGAAACTGGGGATAGGGTGAGGAAGGGGTAATCGAAGACCAGGCAGTACGGGCGGCAGCGGCGTATTTCTTCGTCGTCCCCCATTTATTTGGGAAACCACCGGGCCGACTCGACGAGGTTTGCGGGACCGTAAATCAAAGCTTTCCCCGTCTAGGCGCGCAGGGGCCAAGCCTAATGGTGCGACCTTCATCTTAGCGGTAGCGGCACCATTTGCAATGTTTGCTAATACGCTGCAGCCCCGTCATCGGCGTACGCCCGGCCGAGAACAAACCACGACTCCTTCCATTTGACTCCTTCCATGAAGCAGCGTGGCTAACTGCGGAGGCTTGCCATTCAGCCTGCCGGGCTAAGCGGAATTGTGCAACGCTCCAAGATAGGAGGAAAGCTTCAACTTTGTATCCTTGCCTCCTACGTCTTGTCATGAAATGGTGGCCAGATCTTCATTTTCTGTAGTGTGTTCCAGCATCTCAACCGATTCGGTAAGTGAGAAGTGCGTCGTTCCTTTCAAGCGTTTTCGTTTTGGTTGCTGGCATGGTGACGACGTCTTTCGGAGGCATCGTTCTTGTGCAGTAAGCTTTAGTTCCTAAAGCGAGCTTCTTTAGTCTGGCGACTTCATTTAAGCCCACAGTAATTTCATTGCGAAAAACTGGTCGTTTCATCTAAAGGTTACAAACCTATGCCAGCTTCCTTAGATAAAACTACCGATACAAGCTTTTTTATTCGAAACTTTACTCTGCAGTATAGCACGGTAGAGGCGGGCATAGCTAAATGTACTGGAACAAGTCGTCCTCATTAATGAAGTCAAACAGGCGATATGGCCCAATGAAGCGGTGTTTTGGCCCAAAGAGCCAGAGTTTGTAGTCGGGATGTCGGCCGGGGTATAGTCCCACAAAGTTTAGCTGCGGATGTTGGAGCGCTGCAGACCACGGCCAGTTCACAGAAGATGAATATCTGTGGTCGATGCCAAAGTCTTCGCTCAAGCAAGGAGAAGCGAGAGCGGTTATAAAGGAAAGGAATATGAAGAAGTTGGACCGTCTTTACTCATTTGTTGAGATACTTTTTGACCACACAGGCACGTCGCTATGAAGGGTAGAGAAGCCACGTCGTGGTCATTTACCCTAACCATTAAGCGCCCCCCCCCCCCCCCCATGGCGCTTCCTCAGGAGTCAATAACCAACCCTTTATCAAATAACAATATATGCTACAATTAGTAACGCAGTTTGGCGGTCGCACAGTGTTGTGGGAATGACGGGGTACGGAAGTACGCGAAAAAAGCCTTGATTTACGGTGACAAGCAAATCTTTATTATGAACGTTATGCGCCGAGTTATTCGCAGTGGTATTAGAGAAAAGGGGCAAGGCTCATGGGTGGCTTTTGCCCAACAAGGCACTCCAAGAAGGTACTTGTACTTTGGAACACTTTATAATTACATTCCATCTGGAATATCAAATGGCGGTGGACGTGTCCCGTACCTTCGAAATAATCTCAGCATTCTGAGTTAGCGTGGTGCCCAGGTTCTTTCCACTCCTGGATGCTTTCTGCTGATGATGTGAAATAAGCACACGAATATGCCTAGTCGCGCTCAAGCGTAACATGGTAGAGTATTCTGAAGTGCGACGCTCTTGTTTTGTGCAAAGCCGTGAATAACCCTGAAGTGTTTGTTCTAAAAGTCTTGCATTCTCAGCCGTGTTCGCCGGGGTAACAACAGGCTCTGATGGTAGAGCCACGATCAATAACTGCCCCTTGGCGACAACACCGATGAATCCCAACGATACAATCGAATCACACAAAAAATCGAGTCTCTTGTTATTACTTATTTGCTTTACACAGATACTCATTTTGCTATTAATGGTGTGCAGGTGTCTTGATGTGCGGTTATTTCAGCGGCCTCTTTGGTTCAGGGCTGTTTAGCCTTATGGGAAGGCACGTGGTACAGAACCCCAGTGGCGAACCCTCCCCTCTTTGTTTTCTTTTGGCCACTCAAACTTCATCACTCTGCTTTACTGGTTTTAAATTTCTGTGCCATCGAAGTTATCTGCGTGCAAAAATACAGCCACATTTAATGATTGTGAAATACCGGAGAGAAACAGAGAGTAAAGGGCAATTGATTTATTATAATATAAACGTCCGCCGTGGTCAAGTAATTGCCGTGTTAGCGACGACCATTGAGACCACAAGGAGTGTAAGGACCGGCGGGCACCAGCAAGGTATTAGAGATAATGGCTTTATCGGCAACGTGGGCTTATAAAAGGTGCCCGTGGGTTTCCGGAGACTTGGACGGCGCTTTCCCAACCAACGGCTTATTACTTTGATTATGTCGCTTGATAGTGGAATGGGCGGAAGGGCAGCATAAAGCAGCATACTAAGTTCCACGTTGATATCCCAGTACTGTTTATAAAAATGATGTTCCAGAAATATCTCAATATGCTTACCTTGCGTTATCGCTTCTTACACTATCTCTGTTTTTATCTTTTAAGATGTTTGACCCATCTGCCCGCATTCAGCGAAGTATGCTTGCATGAACTTGTTGCCCGTCCGTTTCCACAAATTCTTGCAGACAAGGCAGCAACTTTCAAGATCTACTACATATGTTTGGACCCTCAGCACAAGACACAAATAATAAAAACAGGATGAGGTTTCTAGTAATAGGAATTTAACACGCCCATAGTGTCGGGAATCAAAACTTTGTTCGCTAACGTTTCCTCACTTATGTTTAGCTCGAGCAGAAAGGCTCAAAGACAGCTAGCACGAGTAAAACTATCTTCTTCCACTGGAATGACAAAACAATTTTTCTTAATTTTTTAATTCAGCAAACTTCCTTAAGAACAAACGAACCCGATATTTGAACGTTGCCAAAGTGCCCAAGTTTCCAGTGTGTATTCTCGCGGCTTGATCGCTTTCTTTTCTCGCTGTTCACTTTAACATTATCCCGTGGCGGAAGGCGCCGTAAAGAAATACTATTTAAACAACAAAGAAACACTCTGCTCCTATCTTTGGCCGTGTAGAAATGTTCTAAGAAAAACGTTAGGAAGTAACCCCTGCGCAAAGGTGTGGGCACACCTGATTGTTTTTGGCACACCGTGTAGCCGGCATTTCAGGTCCCAACAAACTAGGTGTAAACATTTGTCTTTCCTGAGTATGACACATTTTGCAGGAAGCTGAGACATTTATTCTCCTTGAGACGGAAACACCGGTCCAGCTTGCTTGCTGTGCCCTTTTTGAACATCCGAGCAGCCGAAACAAGAAGAATAGAATTATAAACTTACGCACGACAGAAAGAAGGAACACTGCTCAGCATGGCTGAGCAAATCTAACAAGTGAAAAACACAGCATCTGATAATTGAATAAAAATTCTATGTATAATGATAAGAACAAGCGGGTCCTCACTGATTAGAAAAGCGGGTTGTTTCATGCTCTGATATTCCCCCGTCAATACTGGGAGATTTATTTCTTCTACAAATCAAACATGTGGTTTGCTGAGCTCCCGGGCGTACTGTGCACACGATTTGTTCAAGTTTTCAAACACGTGAAGGCATAGTGTGAAGTTTTAAATAAAGTGCGAACAAATCCAATATTTCAGTCAGGAAAGCGCCAAGTACGGAAGCACTGAAGAATTCTCTTGACTAAGAATGCAGTAGACAGCAAACACACACAAAAGGAGATAATTTACGTCGGGCTCTGCTCTCCCTCGAAAACCCAAAAAGCTAACAAAGGCTCTGCAGCTCGAGCTAAAGATATCTGATCTGCGTTTTGTCGCCTCACGAGGCCAGAGAACGGAAGTTGAGCAGTTGTTGCGAAAGGCGCTATATATACCCCGCTTCTTCATGACTGGTTCTACCTCTGTCACATGTGGCACGCTGTTACACGCTGTTCAACTGAGCATGAAAACTTGAAGCGTATATCTGAAGCGCAATGGATGTGGTAGAACGCTCTAGATGCACCTCACTCTCCTTTTCTCCCAAGACGACTGGTCTTACCAGAAAGCGGATAGAAATCAGCGATGCAAACCGCTTTTCAGCTTTCAGTTCGGAAACAGAGCGTCTACGCGGATCAGTGTATTTGTTTCGTGTGCCAGGCTGGCTATCGCATGGAGTACAATGTTCTAAGAGCAAGGAAAGCTAGAAAAAAATAGTTAGAATAGTATAAAAGCCACGGCGAATCAGGAAGGCAAAATGGAGTGCATACAGACTACCTGTCACATACGCGTGAGCTGTCGTTGTGGATGTTTCGAAACAAACATAGATTTAGGAAAACAGTACACGTTTTCGGATTCTACGCTTCACACACGCGGCCAAATGAGACATATAGAAGAATGTCAAAGTGCCGAGGCGTGCTTACGGAGACATGAAACGGAACTAAGGGGATTTTAGGTGCTTAAACAAAAGAACGGGTAGAAATGTTTAGTTGTTTTCTTGCGCTGTAGCAAGTTGTATCGTGATTTACAGTGCTTTTCCTGATATGTTCGTCATCGACATAAAACTGTTAGAAGATACAAGACCTCCCACCGAGTAAGTGTGAAAATTTATATCACTGATTATTATTTATATAAGTACTTATTTTTGTAGTAAATAGTTTTAACACGGGCGGCTTAGGATCCAGAAGCCACTAGACACAAATTTTAATATCATGCTGAGCAGAGCAGGTTGGTGTGCTTTACTAAGCGCTCTTCAATTAGAAATCGCTGACGGCGTCATCGCTTGGCGAGGTTTTTCTGCGCACGTTCGCCGGCCCAACCACGAGCTTAACCACGCATCTCCGTTAAAAACATTTATCTCAAATAGGATAATAACGGGCCCAGCCGCCAAAATAACGATATACCAACTAGAGCGCCCCATAGCGTTATGTGGCGAATTCCTGACGAAGCATCAAAAACTGGCACCAGGGGTGGTGCGTTAGCTAAATAGAGCGCTATTATGCTACGTGCTTGTACAGCCTTGCATCAACCCAAGTCGCCGGCTGCAGCTTCGTTCAGCGAGATTCTGTCAAGAGAAAACTCTGCAGAGTAAACCGCCGCAAAAATTATAGCAATGACTGAAACAAGCAAGGATAACAAGTTGGTACGCTAAGCTTGTCTCACTCGCGCTAAATGTTTAAATCCAGCTATAACGAGCCATACTGAAGTACCATCCCCACACACATTTTAAGACCTGTTCTCTGAGGTACGGCAATTAGTAATGAATTGTTATTGTTGTAGTAGCTACCGTTTGAACAACCGTTTTGTCACCCCGCGGGATTTCGGAACGCGCATGACGCGAAATCGACCACCGGGTGTGCTCGTATCTTCGACGCAGCGAAAGACAGAAGTGGTCCAACAAAGCGTCCGTCCTCGCAACGGGGCCATAGGCGACCCGCGTAGGCTTTCCAGGACGCACCCAGCGACTGAAAGGGCTCTAATTACACGCTACCGGTGGACCCAGCTTACACGTTGAGACCAGCGGCCCAGCGGTTCTCCTAGTCCCGATTGCATGGACCTGCGCCCTTCCCCATGACCTGCTTTCTAAGCAATGTAATGAAGTTAAGACGCCGTCTGTGCGGAAGTAGAACGTGCACTTCTCCAAGTTTGCGTGCGCGCACACGTGTACCGTGATCACAGCAGAGAGGCACAACAGCGGTGAGCTTAAAATACAGACCACGTGGGATGACAGAAATAAAGGGAAGAGAAAGAATGATCCAAGAGGTCGCGTTCAGAGCAAGGACGAAATTCTCAGTTGTGTCGCATTAATAGCGTTCGCTTCTGGCGGGTCCTGATTGGATGAAGGCGGATGACACAGATATCACGCCAGAACAAGCGAGGCAGAGCGCGGGTTTTGGCGCGCCCGTCCGAGGCCCCTCACCCGGAATTAGGCCCCGGCTTGAAACGAATGCTTTTCAAGCGGATGCCTTTGAAACGAAAACAACTCAAAATTTGTCCTCAGAAGAATGGATGAATGAATGAACGAAAGAACAAACAAACAAACAAACAAACAAACAAACAAACAAACAAACAAACAAACAAACAAACAAACAAACAAACAAACAAACAAACAAACAAACAAACAAACAAACAAACAAACAAACAAACAAACAAACAACAAAAAAACAACAACAAACAAACAAACAAACAAACAAACAAACAAACATACGAACAAACAAGCAAACAAACAAGCAAACAAACAAACAAACATACGAACGAATAATTAAATAAATAAATAAATAAGGCTCGTGGTTAAAATACTGCTAAAAGAAACGCGATATACCATAGCGCTGAGAGCTATCGCTGCCAAGTGGCGCTCTTGAGAAATGTCTTCGTAATTGTCCACAGACCAAACAGCCCGAAATTGGTGCAGCGGGTGATGAACGCGACCGGTTGCTCTGTTTTCTTTCTCATTTTCATCCCTTTATCCGCGGATAAGCAACCGCCATCTTGTAGGGGGGGGGGGGGGGGGGGGGGGGGTCCTGTATTATTTGTGTGCTAGAGCCGCAGCCTGCACTCTGGATGGTCGCGGCGGTGGTCCTGTCGGGCGGTTTCGCGTCATCTGTGCATTTAGAGCAGCTGGCCGCGGCTCCTTGCGCAGTGCAAATAGTGCTCAGTCGGAGAGGCATTTCAGAGAGCAAGGCGTTGTTGAAAGGCAAAAACGCCCGTGTGTACGAGATTTCGGCGCATTAAAGATCCCCAGGTGGTCAAAATTAATCCGGAGCCGTATACGGTGCGCCTCCTCATCGCCTTTGTTGCGTCGGCGCGTTAAACCCTACAATCACTCAATCGTTGTTGAAAGGATAGCCGTTCACGCGCCATACCTCCCTCATTCAGCGTATCATTCGCTTCGCTTCACCACATTCTTCCTCGACTCCATCTGTGAAGCGAATGGCGTTCTTTTTGTAAGAAGCACCAAATTTTGCGTCGCGTAAGCATATTGTTAGAAAATATGATGTGAAAATAACAGGGGTGAGAAAATGATGAAAAAAAAAAAAAAAAAACAGGGATGAGAAAATAACGTCAGGTGACACAACTCAAGACCAAAATGTTCTTCTGGCATCTGGGCTCACACAACGAAGAGTATGCTCCAAGGAAGGCGTCGTTCACATAAATTCAACGGTTTTCGATGTTATATGATCGCACGACTAATTGTAACTCCATCAAAACAAATAACACAAAAAAATCTTCGCGCCAAGTGCCACCATAGGTTTTTAGATGCGACTGCATCTCATTCACTCGCCTTGTCCCTGCATCCGGCGTCGTCGTCGTCGTCGGCGTCCGCCCCTCCCCCATTCTCCTCACCGCGCGAGCTGCGCTCTCCGCTGCTCACCCGCTCTCCTCTCCGATGCCCCTCTCTCGCGAAGGGCATTGGATTGGATTCGAATGGATTGGCTTGGCCTGGCTTGGATTTGGATTGGATTAAAGTGTGTTGCGTCATAGCCGCGGCAGACGCACTGGCGCCGACGCGTCCCCTCACCGTTATGCGCGCTATAAAACGCGGTGCCTGCGTCGCTCCGCTCCATCGTTCCAGCGCCGTTCCTCCGCTGTCCAACGCTGCCTTCAATGGAGACTAACAAGCCTGCTATCGCGATGGTCGCCGCAACCTCAACGAGACCCCTATGCGTCGCATCTACACAGGGGTTCCCGCGAGGGGAGGTGGGAGATTTTTTAAATGCAGAGCATTTCAGTAACTCACGATGTCACCCGCGTTGGCGTCCGTAGTCCGCACCGTCGTTGACCCTACTACATAAAGAGAAAATACTATCCGACGCCAGGTTTCGATCCCTCGACCCTGCGGGCGGAACGCTATGTACATTGCGCTGTAACCACTGCGCCACAAAGCCGACACAGAATCGGACGCTATATACGCGCCTTATATCGTTGACTTATTCAAATTACTGCTGACGAGCGCTCTCTCGTCAGCAGTTGCCACAAATGCAACAACATTAACGTAACGCAAACTACTTAACGTCGTGCGCCCCCGGAAATGCTCTGCATTTGATCGTGCCCCTCGCGAGGGGCATGTTTCACTGCGGCTTCCTACTGGCCAGTACACTCGTCGCCATCTGTCGCATGTTGTGCGAACTCTTTGCGGCTGATGGCGCGCGATTTGAAATTTTATGTTTCGGCAGCTCGTGAAAAACTCATCCTATTATGTCGCGGCCTTTAGTCGACAGAACTCACATCTCAGCTACATAAATAATGTTTTGGGATGGCGCTCGATAGACTTCGTTCTAGAACAGATGATCGCAGAACTGCCGCTATTATCAAGAAGTGACGTGAAAGAATTTCCCAGCCATGAAGCGTATATTGGGCTCCTCACACGTTGTAAACTGGTGATGGGACAAGTGCCTACATTCATCGCTGACGCGGAATTGAAGCCCAAACCAATGGGCGCGTGATCAATTGTTTCGCATAAGGTCGGCATCAGACAAGCGGAATTATCACGTCTGTTTACAAGCGTGGCGCTCCTAACCAGTGGTAGAGTTTATTCATAGTGTTGATAGTCATTCATCATATTTTATTCTCTTTTATTTTAACCGCTTCTAATGCAAGGCAGCGTATGGCAACGCAGAATATTTTTGCTAGGAGCAGTTTGTTTATGGTACTTCAGAAAAACTGCACTTCCAGGATGGGGCAATTCACCTGTAAAGCGTGCACTGCCACATGAGCTTAATGTGTGCGGGAAAGAAGGCTTAACAAAGCCGTACGCCAGCGCTTGTGTTACCGCGCCTGTTTCATTTTACTGTAGGTCGCCATTGTGGGTTGCCGCTGTAGTGTAAGAGCTCTCAGCTTTTTTTTTTGAGCCCGAAACCGGCGATGGTTTTCACCCACCTAGGTATAGGCTGGGTTAGCTTAAATTTTGCTCATTTCTTTTTCACTCTCTCTCTGAATTTTTCCTCTTCCGCTTGACTTAAACAGGCACCCGGCAACATTTAAACTTGCCTAGACCTAATTTATGTAAATTAATTTATACACTGGTCATATCAGCATCCCGTGACACGAGTAATAGCGTGAGATGAGAAAACCCATGAAAAGGAACCGTAAACAAGCACTGTTATCCCGCTGAAAACGTCACGTAAAAGGAGGCTATGGTAATGAAAAGGGAGTAGTTTTGTTCAGAGATATGCAGGCCTCACACAAACTTGACAGTTTTCGTAATTACCCATACTAGGTGCCAAGTCTAGAATTCGGACGGCAAAGGCACGCGTTTGGCTTACCACACACCCACAGTGTATATTGTCGCTAGTATGAGTTTACGCGCAAATTTTTCGTGACTTCAACACTTTCAGTGCGTAATTTTCAATTTTAACTATTAGCCACTAGGGAAGTGCATCGACGAACATGCATCTCATCATCAGTGAAACGTTACGTTTTCCACTTCCAACAGAGCATAAAGCCCCGCTTATTCACCACGGCAGCCATAGCCATAGCCTGACAGCCTCTCGCTCGGCTGGGTTTTTAATTAAATCCGGCGAACTTACGGTGCTCAAACTTACCGCCCTAATATTCATTACTGAGAGCTGTTCCTAACGGCGCGACGTGCTTCTGCCAGAGGCGAAATAATAATGAGCGAAAAAGTATGCGCTAGCAGCTTCTCCGCATTGACGCGACTTAGCCAAATGCGGCGTGATGGATTGCTACGGCAGCACATCAAAATCCAGCCTACCATCATAACGACATGCAATATGTACTTAGTCTCATGGGAACTTCGAGGGGTAAGCTGAGGTGTTTACGCGGGCTCGGAGCGTACGAGGTTGTGCTCACACACATTGGCGTAAACTATATATCAACTTTCAGCCCTCTGCTTGGTGCACTACCCATGCTGAAGAGAAATTTTTAATTACCTGAAAGTAATCTTGCCGTATAGGAAATGCGACACCGTGGGCCTCTGGTGCCCTTCATGGCGTAAAATGCCGTCCGTTCGCAGAGCACGAAATCGCGGCGCTTTTAGGGGCGAATCATCTTATGGACTCGGGATGTTGGCGTCTCCTGTCGTTGTCTCATGTCGACACGGTAAATCAAGTTATCAAACGATGGTCATAAAACTAGCGTATAACGAATAAAACCGGTTCAAAATGAACTAACGTGGTTTAAACTGATTGAAATTACTGGGATAATCAGGATTTAATTGCATTTTTAACACAAAGATGATAAATTCCGTCTCGAAGTCGGTCTCAAACGCCAGGTTTTTGTTTGTGAAGCATACTTCGTAGAATGCTGCGGCGTGTGACACAAAGACCACTAGCGGCCAGTCTGTCTTTTATTTCATTGTTTAAATCCGGGTCAACGCAAGAGAGGGCGCCATTGCCTCAGCGAGCGCGCGATTGCTCCTCCGCCCGCCGCTTCTCCGGCGCCTAATCAGCTCGCTCCGCGTGATAAGAGATAGACTTACAATCTTAGAATACACTTATACACTGCATGCTTTGCTCCTCCCCAGGTTTCACGTTAGTGGAGATCATAGAGTTTCATACTAATGTATACTAGGGGGAAATCTGGCGCTGAAGTCGCGGGCCGCCGTTGGCGGCACCATTGCAGCTAGCGACGTTCCTCGGCTACTTGGCTTGGTCAGCCGCATGGATTATTTTTTGTCTCTAAGCTAAAATCAAGATAAAAGGGTAACATCTTTTTTTTTGCTCATCTTGCATGAAGCTTCTAAATAATTCCTGACAAATAAACCTTTCTGGAGCTTTAATTTTAAAATAACAAAACAAATTCGATTATTATTCTGCAGTAAAATTAGCAGCCAAATCTACCTTTCTAGCCTGTTGCTGAGCCATGCCAAGGACAAGAGGAATGCGCCTGCCCGGTACATGACGGAACGCTCGCTGAAGCGCGGCTCCCCTGGACAGTGGCACCAGATTTCCCTCTAGTATATATAAGTATGAAACTCTATGGTGTAGATGGCCTGCGATTTTTAGATGCAAAGCATCTGATTCACTCGCCTTGTCCCTCCGGCGTCGTCGTCGTTGTCGTCGGCGTTGTCCACCCCTCCCCCATTCTCCTCGCCGCGCCAGCTGCGCTCTCCGCCGCTCACCCCCTCTCCTCTCCGATAGCGAACACTCTCTCGCGAGGGGCATTGGATTGGATTCGATTGGATTGGATTGGGTTGGCTGGCTTGGCTTGGCTTGGATTGGATTGGATTTGGATTGGATTGGATTAAAGTGGATTGTGTTGGATTGTGTTGCGTCATAGCCGCGGCACGTTGCGTCATAGCCGCGGCAGACGCGCTGGGGCCGGCGCATGTGCAGTACTCTCTCTTCCGCGGTTTCCTCTCCTTCGGGCGCGCTGCGCATATAACCGGTGTGCCGTTCTCCGGCGAAGCAGCATCCACGCTTGGCTCAAACACCTAGAGTCCACGCCGCTTTACAAGTACGCCAACGTCGTCATCGACTGGGACCGGCTTACGCAGTAACCTCAACGTTATGCGCGCTATAAACGCGGTCCCTTCGCCGCTCCACCTATGCGTCGCATCTACACAGGGGTTCCCGCGAGGGGAGGTGGGAGTTTTTTTCTTTTGTTGGTGTTTTTGTTCAATTCTACGCTATAAGCACACGAATGCCTATGGATCGGTGGACCGTTCTCTTTGTATTTCGCGTGGGAATTTTTATTTGTGTTAGACAAACATGCGGAGCGCAGAATTGAATCAAGACATCAAAAAACAGGAACTAAGTCATGGGCATCATAAATACGTTTGCGTAATATTGGACACTTGTTTACTCTTGCTTTGAAACAACTGATTAAGTTTACTCGGTTTTCCCATCGCGCTTGGGAATTCACAAGAAGTTTACGATTCGCTTGGTTTTCTGTACAATCGCTTTTAAATAAACAACTTTATATCAGTTTTCCAACCAATGACCAGGTTTTAAATTCGTGACTTACCAACTGAAGCGCGTATCAAGTGTTAGATGAGATAATTTAAAAAAAGGCATACTCCAAACGAAGTCACACAACTAGTACCCTGAGAAGCAGGATATTTTTGCGTAATTGTCTGCTGGCTTACTGGTAAATGACAAACGACATACGACAAAAAATGGCTACAATTTAGCAAAATGTTCTTAATAACAATTAATTTTAAAACTTTCTTCACAAATCACTTGTTACCCCCTTTAAATCCGGCTTTACATTTTTGTCGTCAAGTTTGCGAATTTGGGGTTGTAGTTACTTTAGTGATTTTGTGTGCATGTGTATACGTGTATGTTTGTTTTGGGTGATGCGTTTATGGCAAAAGTTGGCCGTCTTATTGTCAGTTGAATCTATAGAGACGTACCCCGTGTATTTTGCATTGTTCCCCAAAATTTAGGTGCATTTAGCTGCGTCTGAATTTCAGCTAGCAACAGTCGTTGCTCGAAAAGTGTTCGTTGCAGTGGAACTGCATCCGCGCATATTTCTCACCAGCACGTCGGAAAATATTTAAGAGAGGTGTGACAAATTCCGTGCGTTATAGTTCCGTCGTATCAATAATGCACAAATATCGCATTGCATAGCTCTTATAAACAAGATGCCGGTCCGAATGAAGCCAGGTTTCTTGCTAGTCATCTGTACCAGACAAACCAATAAAAACCAAAAATTCGAGTAATTCTAATCAAATCGGTGTTTTATGCGTCGAAGCTACATTTGGCCTATGAGGTATGCCATAGGGAAGGTTTAGAGATCAGCGCGTGAGTATATTTAATATGCGCCTAAATTTCGACCCATGAACATATTTTTTCCGCCTCCACCAGAGGAGGCGCCGCAGCAAGGATTAGAGCCCAATCCTCAGAGTCTCAAAGTCTCAGATGGTCCTAGAGCCTTGAGCCACCGCAAACAGTGTAAGGGCTGTAAGCAAACTGAGATAAAAGAAAAGGCATAAAGTAAAAAAAAAGCTCTCAGGGACTTCTGGACTGAGAAGACCCCCCCATTGCCATTACTCCTGAACTGATATAGAAATAAAGTTTATTCCTCCTCCTTCTCTCGGTGCTCTTCAAGAAGCAGTTACTACACTGGTCGAGCCAAGGTTCTTTTGCTTGTTTTTGTCGTGCTTGCTGCCGTTCGCGACAGCTCGAGGATTAGTCTTTTTTTCGCCATGTGTTGTCCTTGCTCTGCTTTTATCTTGATTCTTTTCGGCACCGTCTTGACACTGGGTTTTAAACTAGTTTTCTTAAAATCCAATCCGAAGTGAATGCTCAATAAAAAAGTACGGTGTAATGCTTCTTTATGTACTCTTGTTACGCTTTAAATTCGCCCGAGAATTTTAAAACGTGCACTAAGCAATGCTGACATGTAAAACCACGCCACCAGTAGCACCAGTTTAGAAAGATGTTACCTTTATATACTTCGTCATCACGCTCACTGTTAGGGAAGACCCATAGATGGCGCTGTTGTGTTTCTGGGCCAAGAAAAATCATTTAATACAAAACGCGAGAAGGAAAATCCAGTTGAAGTCCCCAGGTTAGTAGCCAAAGGACTGTAGTAACGTAGAAAACTGGGCTAGTTGGCATTGGTTCTTCATCTTTACAGCGGATTTTTTTGGGCGCTTCCATCGGCGCCGTGAATTGCTTCGGACGGTGGCGCCCACGTCGGCGCCGCCGCACAAGGTGCTTGCTTGACCTTGGCTGAGCTTGAAGGCCAGAGGGACGCTACCAGGCGTTTCGTCAGTTTGTACCTGCACTACTAAGCGTGGACTAAAATGGAGCGTCCATTGTAAAGCGCAGCGGCGCGTCGGCTGGCGACAATGCAGACCGATAAAACGTACAGGGCCGCAGATACAAAAAGATCAACAATCGGCAACATGGAGTATTCAACGTAAAAAGCCGCAAAACTACAATATTTATTTATCTCCAGCCGGTAAAGTTAGTTCTGTGCAGGTAAGGCAGGACTTTTGCTCAATAGAGGCAACATAAGGTTGGGCGAGCCGAGTTAGTCAAGATAAAGGAATATTGGTTATGAAAGTTATTTGGGTATAGCTCTAGCTGCACTAGCCTTGCACTCATTTGCCGCACTGTGTTCAACTACAGCGCCCTCAATCCTAACAACCTAGGAGAGAGGATTTCGATTGAAAATTAGCGCATGCAGGTTTAATGACATGCGTACGATGTCCTATGTTTGTATAAGCTGTACCAACCGACAAGGACGGAGACAATTCAGCGAGTGAAAATGTGGCCGCTGGGAAGGAAATAAGTTTTCGTGAGCTCACGATGATCCGACTGGGGAAGTGAACGAGCCGCATCCAACACACCACCAGGATCGCAGAGATGCCAGAGCGAAAGCAATCTTCAAACGGTACGGCCAAAACTCCACCACAGTATACACGGACGCAGCATCCTATCCCGGAGGAGAGCTATGACCGCTGTTGTGACTACAGCTCAAGCCCTCCTCACAAGTGCATCAATTCCTACCACCCATGCACTCCAGGCAGAACAAGTGGCCATAGCCCTAGCAATTGCTCAAACCCCTGCAGAGATCATCATTACAGACGGCCAACAAGCATGCAGAACATTCTCGAGCGGCTTCCTCTCACCCTGCGCCACACAAATCTACTGCAGCATCCGCCACAAACACCGTGTAAGGATTATTTGGGCTCCCGCCCATGCCGACGTCCCCGGCAACGAAGCTGCCCACCAGCATGCCCGAGATTTGACACACCGGGCTAGTCAGGAGTTCGGCGAGCAGTGGCGTGTCTGTCCCCTTTTGTCATACACAGAAATCACGCAGCACTACCGCCTGCAGCGAACAATGTACCCTCCTCCACACAAAAACCTCACAAAAGAGCAAGAACACCACCTTCGATGCATCCAAACCAACACCTTTCCCCACCCAACTAGAGCCCACATTCTGGCCCCCACCCTCTACTCCTCGGAATGGCCGCTTCTGTGAGGCTCCGGGCACGCTTTACCACATTGTGTGTGGAAAGGCTGCGAGAAGAACCCCAACCTACACCCCCTGCCCTTCCCCTCCCCTGAGCACTGGGAGAGAGCACTGACCAGCTCGGACCCTGATGACCAGCTTTGGCTGGTGATAAGGGCTCAAGAAGCCGGACGGTCTCAAGGGGTCCTGGAATAAGGACTCTTCCCCAAGGCGAACTGCTTTATAGGGAAGTTTATTCCTCCTCCTCCTCCTCCTCCTCCTCCTCCTCCTCCTCCTCCTCCTCCAAAGAACAAATGGGGGCAGGCGCCTCAATTCCTGCGCTAAATTGATCTTCGACGCGTCGCCGTCGCTATGGCAATTCCACCCAGTTGCAAGCGCGGCTAAAAAGCAGAGGGCAAAAGCGGCAGCTTTTGCTAACAAGCTTGACGCCACAGATAGAGGCGCACATCGAAAGGCCGCCGCCACAGCGCGAATAATACAGCTCAGGAGCAAGAATTGATTGATTGATTGTAGGGTTTAACGCGCCGACGCAACTCAGGCGATGAGGCGCGCCGTAGTGGAGGGCTCCGGATTAATTTTGACCACCTGGGGATCTTTAACGTGCGCCGAAATCTCGTACACACGGGCGTTTTTGCTTTTCGCCTCCATCAGAAAAGCGGCCGCCGCGGCCGGGAATCGAACCCGCGACCTCGTGCTCAGCAGCGCAACGCCTTAGCCACTGAGCCACCGCGGCGGGTCTCAGGAGCAAGAAACGCTGAAGGCCAAGTTAAGGAAAGGGCGACTGAGAAGCAGAGAAGGAAAGTGCTTTGTTTCTGCGAGGCTATCGATCAATGATCGGTGTAATGCTTCTTTATGTACTCGTGTTACGCTCTAAATCCGCCCGAGGATTTAAAGCGTGCACTAAGCAAAGCCGACATGTAAAACCGTGCCACCAGTAGCACCAGTTTAGAAAGATGTTACCTTTATATACTTCGTCATCCCGCTCACTGTTAGGGAAGGCCCATAGATGACGCTATTGTGTTTTTGGGCCATGAAAAATCATTTAGTCCAGCCTTCAAGAAAGTGACCCAATAACAATGGAAGCTTGCTGGTTGTAGACATCGCTGTCCGCCCGGCTCCGTACTCCTTGTAAGTGAAAAACAAAATGCTCCAGAGTCGCGAGCTATCCTTGAAATGAATTCGACGTTATTCGTCAGGCTTCCCGCAAGTTTCAAAAAGTTGGAAAGACTTACCTAGGTAGGGCTCTTTCATACTTTGATACTGGACAGCTTATATCGCCCCAGTAAGAGATCTCCTCTGCAATGAATTTGTGTACAGCTGTGAAGGCAATCTTATAGGGGGCTTGTTATGAAGCAGTGCTGCTTCCGCATTTATCCGACAATTCCTACTTGAAAAAAAAAAAGCCTATGCAATTTCTTTCCTCGTATATTCATGTCTTAGCGCATCCCGATTCGAATGCTTGCACAACGAAACCGCTGCACCAAGTTACATTCGTTTCAGCTACGATGGCATTGTGGCGCCTGTGGTTGCAGTATACAATAGGTGTTGTGCATTACGCGCCTTATTGCCAGAAACATTGCCTACACCATACAGACACATCGGCTCACTTTGTTTAGACACGATACGGAACGCCCCTTAGTCGGACGCAGTCTGTGTCTGCTTTCAGCTTATACGAGTGGCATGAAGTAAACATTTGTGCATAACTCACGCAGATGGTCGTGTTGACGACACGGATTGAATGACCATCTGGAACTGGTTTGCGAATTGCGAATGCTGACTCGTTAGACGAGGACCGAGTGCCAAATGTGCGCCGTTTACGCATCGTCTGCGAAGACGACGTTTTGTGGCTTTGAGAGCAAGCACTCATCACTAAGGTGCGAAATTGGCAGAGCAAGGCCAGTTTCTGTCGGACGGGGTGGAACCGCGAAGTGATGAAGTTGGAACGTCACTGCAACTATGGGGCTCAAAGCAGTCAGGAAGGATAAAAAAAAAATGAGTGCATGATGTTAAGGTGCCCTAAGAATGTGTAGACACGAGGCAGGTGCGTAGTGCGCCCTCTGATATTTATCTCTTAATCGCTGTTGGGGTCGTGTTTAGGCATTAAGATGAATGTCGGTTGTTTGAAGGCGGCAAAGCAACACAGTTTGGGAGCTGATATTCTGTGGTTACCACCAATGCGCTTGGCATGCCCAAGAGGGGCTAGATTAGCGCGATGGGCATGGCCTGAAGTAGAGAAAGCTGACGAGGTAGGGCCGAAAGTTTAAAACAGAGAGGTGACCCGAAGACCAGGTACATAGATAGCCGGACAGCGAAACAGCAAACTCTTACACCAATAGGAGAATACTCTTTAGCTTAAATAACCTAACATTATACATTAAGCCTTCGTTATAATAAAACTGCTTCATTCAAAGTCTTGTTGCATCGCAAGTGTTGTATGGTTTCCATTGAAGTGTACAGAGCAGGCGCGTAGCCAGAAATTTTTTTCAGGGGGGGGGGGGGGGGGGGCGACTAAAAGATGGGAAGGGGAAATATGTAGGTAAGGCTTCTTGCGCGTTGTTTTTCAAACGAAGCTTGAAATAACTGACTTTAACATGCGATGTTGTGCATGTTGAACGCTAACAGTAAAGCCCACCTTAAGGAGCTAAGATGATGATGAGGATAATGATAATGACCTAAATTCCTATTCTCCGGTCTATGGGTAAGCCACCGGTGATTCGTTCGTCCGTAGAGCAGGCGGTTATGCGGGCACGCGCTCGTGAGCGTGATCATGAGTGTGCTCGTGAGTGGAGCGCGGTCCCCAAAGTTCGTCAGGCGGAAGTGGAGGCCAACACTGGGTGTTTACTATCAAGATTCGCGTGTTTTAAATGTTCCTTTAGGAAAGGGACTAATAGGTTTTCTTATCAGCTATAAAGTACAGTCGAGCACGATTTGAAGGTTATCGCGCCAGTATCGAGCGGCCACGCGTGCCACCGGCCTACGGTTTCGTTTCGGGGACATAAAAATCAAGATTTCGCACTCTTTTGTCCCTTCTGGGCTGTTCTATGCTACAACAATGGCCCGGACGACTTACTTGCCACCCTTTTGGTTTCAAGCTTTACATTCGTTGTTATCAAGCACGTACTTGGTTGCCTTTTATCTACGCCGACGATAATGAAACTGGCATGGATGATTTGCTAAAGCTGGTGTTCTGTCTGCTTCATTTGAAAGAGTAGCTTTCCCGCAATAACTGTCGAATCACAGTGGACTGTATGTGCGGCACATTCGTATATTATGGCGGTGAAGCTAGCAAACGTGCGTCTTCGTCCTTAAGTAATCGCCTTTTTGTTATTTTTGTGCTAGTAACCTGAACTTACGCTTAGCGTAACACCTTATTGCACTGCTGTTGAATGTTGAGCTTGTTGCACGCTTCTTAAATTTCATTCTATTTCTATCCGTTAAATCGAACAGACATGGCTTCAGTAAAATTCCGGTTAAGCAAATACAGAATGCTGATTCTAACCAAGAGGGAGGTCAAGAAAACAATGGAATAGGGCCAGAAAGACAAAGCTCCGCAATAAAGAGAATTGTAGAGTTTTGTTTATGTGGAGGAAATGCAAGATTGACAGAGAAATGCTTTTCATACAGCATAAATTATGGAACGGCAATAGTCAATGAAATGCGATGTCCGTAGAAAAATAAACATATCAAGGATTGATAGTTGACTGAACAAAATACACTGACACGCTCTGTCATGTGATTATACTTTGTACCAGCGTAAAGACAAAGAATGACACGCTAATGTCCAGACCACATGTATGCCCATATGAGGCTTTTCCTGCTGTTCCGCCATTTCCCGGCCGTGCTGTTCCGCCAGCGAAATAGCCGGGCTGCCTCGATCGACTCGCGGCAGGTTGCCGGCGCTGCTCGGTGTATCCGGCGCGAAATGTAGCCAGGCTGTATAAGTTGCATGTACAGCATCTGGAGAGGGCACAGGGATCAGATGCTGACGTTGCCCTTGTTTTCAGCTTTATATGAGCAAGAATGTCCTTAAAAGTGCTGGTTCCGCGCCTGCGAGACTTGAGGCGGTTCTTCAGGCTACCTAAACCGCACCGTAGCCTGGCACGAAACATTTCGGGGGGAAGGGGGGGGGGGGGGGCACGGGTCCAGTGTGCCTCCTCCCCTGGCTACGCCCCTGGTACAGAGAGCGTATCATCCCCACATTTAACGACATATCGCGTTTAATGAAGCCAGTCTCCTGTCCCAGAGATTTCTTTATTATGATGGTTTACTGTGTTTAGCATTCTGTCGCTTAGTATGGTCGTCTCGTTTTCTTTTGTTTCGCTTGCTTTCCCAACAGGGATCCGTGCCCAGGCGTTCCCACTGCGGTGGTTTCTGGAAGGTGAGTGGTGGATTGGAGGGGCGACAGAGGAGATTTGCACATTGAGCCAGCAATTAAGGTTTCGGTGACGGGCTGAATGGTTGTCACTTATGATGGTGAAGTATTCCTCCCCGAAAGTAGAAGCACAAGAAACTACGATTTCCCTTGCAAAAACCACCGGAGGGCCACAAAAAACCGCCCCGCAATAAGCTCTATTAAGCATGCTTTTTTTAGGGCTCTCACACTTATATTTAGACATTTATATACACACACTTATAAACGCTTACCGACGAAAGCACAATTTTGTACGACCTCTCGCAATGGTGGTTTTGTTACCGGTGCCCCATCGGTTTAAACAAGTAAACTCTTTTCTCGTATACGAGATCTCCATAATGGTCATTTTCGTTATGGGCGCCCCAAAGTTTTAAACCCACTTAATCTGAGCTAGGAGGGCAGAAAAATATTTAGCCGGTGTTGAAACAAGATATATAAAGGGTGGCGCTTGAAGGCGAGCTCCGGCCCTGCCTAGCTTCGGCACTTGGGCGGGGAATTCCCGTAAGGGATATTAAAGTGAGAACTACCAACAGCAAAAGTTGCGCCGTGAATAAATTACATCGTTCAAACTGCTTTAGAAAAAATAAGAAAGCGGGAGAAACGACCTGAGGTCATGAACGATTTCGGGCCGAAAGTTTGAATGCCCCACGGGCAGTTCTAGATTACGGCAGACCAGCAATATATCCCAGGCTGGGCAGAGGTAAGCGATGCAAATTAAGGGTAACAAAAATAAACGAAGACGCACTGCGTGCGTAAAGATTGCTTAGCTCCCACGCACCCTTTCCTTCTTCGTATGGCTGCATCCTTTTTTCTTGAATTTGTCTTGAGCTCTGAAGTCTGCGCTAACAATGTGGCTGGCTAAACGTGGTGCTACTCTCGTTGGCCTCTTTTTTCTTTAAAGTCTCTGACATTGTGTCCCTCTTTTGTTTTCATTTCCCTTTCGGGAGGCGTGAACTAGCCGTGGGGCGAATGTTACAAAATAGGGATAGAAACTTTGCGCACGTCAATCTCTGGTCTTGGGTCACAGATTTTTCCCAAACTCACGTTGTGTCTCCGAAGTGAATAGAAGTTTGCCCGCGAAAAAAGACTCCATATTGAGAATACAGCGTACGCGAAATGCGCAATACCAGTGCTCAACAAGGAACTTTGAGAAAAGGAATGGAACATATATATATATATATATATATATATATATATATATATATATATATATATATAATATATATAAAATATATATATATATAAAATATATATATATATATATATATATATATTATATATATATACATAGCGAATCAGAAAATGGGAAATGAGGGGCTCGGTGAAATAAGACAGTTAATAAGGGTTGGCAGTCAAGAAAACCTCGGAAAGCAAAGGGGAGGTTGTGTTGGGTCATAGAAACAGATGAAGAATTTTTTGAGCCAGAAAGAAATTGGTGAAAAAATGCCCGCCGGGTGGGATCCGAACCCACGACCTCCAGAATATCGGTCTAGTGCGATAACCACTACGCTACCGGCGGGGCTGTTTCCCCACCAGTTTGCCGGGTATTTATGTTAAGGTATTTTTTGTTTCCTGTACTTGGGGGTGGTAGCCAGCGCCACTCGCTACTACACGGGTGAAGGGGACCTTCTTTTAACCCCCGGGGCCGTGACTCGAGTGCCTACGACATGTCGAGAGTGGTCGACCAGCGTTGAACCCTCTTAAGCTATCTTTGGCACCAAGACTGCCAAGTAAGAGGCCCTCGCTAAGCATGTAGCGAATCAGAAAAATGGGAAATGAGGGGCTCGGTGAAATATGACAGTTAATAAGGGTTGGCAGTCAAGAAAACCTCGGAAAGCAAAGGGGAGGTTGTGTTGGGTCATAGAAACAGATGAAGAATTTTTTGAGTCAGAAAGAAATTCGTGAAAAAATGCCTGCCGGGTGGGATCCGAACCCATGACCTCGTAGGCACTCGAGTCACGGCCCGGGGGTAAAAAAAAGGTCCCCTTCACCCCGTGTAGTCCGAGTGGCGCTGGCTACCACCCCCAAGTACAGGAAACAAAAATACCTTAACATAAATACCCGAGAAAGTGCTGGGGAAACAGCCCCGCCGGTAGCGTAGTGGTTATCGCACCAGACCGGTATTCTGGAGGTCGTGGGCTCGGATCCCACCCGGCGGGCATTTTTTCACCAATTTCTTTCTGACTCAAAAAATTCTTCATCTGTTTCTATGACCCAACACAACCTCCCCTTTGCTTTCCGAGGTTTTTTTGACTGCCAACCCTTATTAACTGTCTTATTTCACCGAGCTCCTCATTTCCCATTTTCTGATTCGCTACATGCTTAGCGAGGGCCTCTGTCTTGCAGTCTTGGTGGCCAAAGGTAGCTTAAGAGGGTTTAACGCTGGTCGACCACTCCTCTACATGTCGTAGGCACTCGAGTCACGGCCCGGGGGTTAAAAAGAAGGTCCCCTTCCACCCCGTGTAGTACGAGTGGCGCTGGCTAACACCCCCAAGTACAGGAAACAAAAAATACCTTAACATAATACCGGCAAAACAGCCCCGCCGGTGCGTAGTGGTTATCGCACTAGACCGATATTCTGGAGGTCGTGGGTTCGGATCCCACCCGGCGGGCATTTTTCCACCAATTTCTTTCTGACTCAAAAAATTCTTCATCTGTTTCTATGACCCAACACAACCTCCCCTTTGCCTTCCGAGGTTTTCTTGACTGCCAACCCTTATTAACTGTCTTATTTCACCGAGCCCCTCATTTCCCATTTTCTGATTCGCTATATATATATATAATATATATATATATATATATATATATATATATATATATATATATATATATATATATATATATATATATATATACACAGTCGAATCCACTTATAACGATACCGCTTATAACAATATATCGGATATAACGATGAACAACGATTGCACCGTCCAATTTTGTATGCTTTCTATGGTAAAATAACCCGCTTATTACGATGCTCCGGAGCCGCGATATCGGATATAGCGATTGAATCCGCTTACCGCGCGCGCCGAAAATCACGAGGAGGAAGCAGCCGAGGAGGAAGCGATCCCAGGGGAGGCCACGGAAGCACCCGACGATGAAGGGGTGCCACAGTTATGGTCAGCGCTTCACGAAGACGCGTCGGGTCTCGACGATTTCCTCCATGCCGACGATGGTGTGGAAACGTCCGAGTGCCTCAGTAACGAGGCGATCGTTGCGAGTGTGCGTGGTGCAGCGGACAGCGGTGAGAGCGACGACGACGCGGCTGAGCAGCCTACCCAGGTACCGTCATCGCACGAGGCCCAACGAATGATACAGTCCCTACGGGACTTCATTTTGTCAGGGACTTCATTTCAATTGCTCAGCTATGTGGAGCAATTAGATGCTCTCGAAAAAGATGTGCGTCAGCTTCGCGTGAAGCAGTCAAAGCTGACTGACTATGGCTTTTCTGCAAACGAGTAGTTGCACTACCTCACTTGCATGCTAATAAAATGTTTTAAGTGCAATGCACTTCTTAAGCGACCCTGAACCTGCGTCCACCGGCGATGTCCGCGCACGTGGAGATGGGCGCGCGCAGCCTGGCCGCTGACATGGCACACACCCACGTGGGGGATTGGCCAAGAATCGGGCGTGAGAAGGGCTAATGCACCTGCTTAAAGGAGTACTGACACGAAATTTCAAAGCTGAGATCCGCTCTAGCAATCAAGTACAACGACAACATAAATAGGTGTCTGTGAATAAATGCATCTTTCTTTCTTTGTACTTGTGTGTGTGTGTGATCTCTCTTTCGCGAACATTACCGAACCGCGCAAATTCAACTCGTGCATTCGCACTTTCACATTCTTCCCCTCGGGGAAATGCGGGGAATTTTTTGATCTCTCTTGTGGCTTTTTTTTTCTCGACCCGCTTATAACGATTATCGGTTATAACGACGGGATTTTCTTGGCACTTGGATATTGTTATAAGTGGACTAGACTGTATGTATATATATATATATATATATATATATATATATATATATATATATATATATATATATATATATATATATATATATATATATATATATATAATATATATATATATATATATTATATAGAGAGAGAGAGAGAGAGAGAGAAAGGGAGAATATTTGTCGAGCAGAGTTTGATATTACGGGCCTGTTTCTGTGAAAGGTATTGTTAGTCCGCGATTCCTTGGCTTCGACTGGCTGTCCTCGCTCTGGTCACCAGGGTTGGCTGGGTAACTCGGTAATCGGGGTCCGGGCTGACCAGGAAAGCCCTTTTCAGCTCGAACGATGGGCTGGGTACTGGGGAAAAATCGTAGTGGGTTGGATGCCCATGCTATGCGGTATAGCGAGCCTGGCTGGGGACAGTAAGCAAGAAGTTAACAGTCACTGAAAAGTTGGGATTACAGAACAGTGTGCGTTTTGGCACTTGTGTGTATACTGTGTCCTGCAATGTCGTCACTCCAGGTGGCGCATAAACCCCATCAAGCCTTATCCGTGATAGAAAGGCCCTAGCAAAGATCGTATAATTAAGGTAACTAAATTTCTGAATAATCTGTATCCGCACAGAGCCCAATACTACATCGTGCCTGCCGTCACCAGCTGATGCAATAAACACCGAAGCTGCTGCAAGTCTTTGCCCCACTGTAGAGAAGAAGGTAATGATAGAGCCAACAATACGTGCTTTGGTAAAAGTGAATGAGAATGCGACTCAGTAGAGAAGCCGGTTAAGAAAGTATCATGCAAACACTTGACAAGTTGACTAGAGTTACGCTGCGCACGTCATCTTGCGGCTCTTGGCAGAGATTACAGGAAGGCACGGATAATGTCGTCTATTTGAGTTTTGCGCCACCAGGTTGGCACTCAGAGTTAGAAAGCAGGTATTTGCGGAGCAATGCAAGAATGCCTGTAGCAGCAGGCGAGGACGAGGCGGGAGCATAGACGTCATCAATAGATAATGAATACGGCAGGAAAGAAAATGATCCTCTCTGGAACGAGTAAGTGGCCATTACCCCAGATTACGGCTGCGTACTTGACAACTGTTGCGCACATGGTAATAGGCTCAGGACCGGTTCCAAGGTGTGATGCCTGCAATGTTAGTGCAGTGCTGATTAGGAATAATGTGCCTCTCATAACATTAATAGCAGCTCGTTAAACAGACATAAGAAGGCGAAGGAAATGGAAGGCAGTTAATAAATAGAAAACGCGAGATATAAATAAAACACGCGCAAGTAGGCGTGCCCTCTCTTTTTTTACCTCCGTAGAACGAAGTGAGTTAAAGACAACTTGAACTCCGGCACTATCGTCCCAGCTTCAATCACATAGCAGCTATGACGCAATTTTCGCAACGTAATGTACAGACCTACTAAAAAAAACGTTACCCACTGATCAAGTGACGTACTAGCTAGCCGTAATTTAAACGGATAGTCGTAAAAGATAAATTCTCATATAAAAGTGACGGTCATTGTTTCCTAACGTCTTCCTCCCCATCCTCCTAACATGAGGGACCACAACCTCTTCTTCTTGAAGGTTCGATTCGGCGTCACACATGCCTCGCTATAGTGAGCAGAAAGGCAGTACAATTTTTTGCCTTTTTGTTTCTGCTGAAATGTTAAGGACGATAACGAGAACGACGACTGGTACGAAAATTCTGGCGAGATTGATTGTTGCTTCGTTGTAAAATAGTACAGGCGTCCAGGCGACGGGCAAATGCTGGGACATGGGCAGACATTTGCTGCACCCAAGGCAAACGAGAACAGACCTTGTTAATGTTAGAAAATGCTCGTGGTCAATAGAGAGACAGCCACTACATCTACGCCCACCGACTTCCAACTGTGGCCCACTCATCAATTTACACAGTGGGTTGATTGAGTGGCTTGACACCACAGTGGCTTGGTATCTTATTGCCCCACCGCTTGCTTTTCTGATCGCTAACGCCTGTTTGAGACAGAAAGCTCTATTACGAGGCGCAAATCGAGAAAACGGTTCGTCCCTCGTAGCGTCCATCTGACCTTCGTGCTCAACCAAGGTCAAGCCAGCGCTTCATATGGTTGCGCAGTGAAAGCGCCTAATCGTTCGTTCCAAAGGTACGGGTGTGAAGAGGGAGTAGAGGCAGAGAGCAAGGGCACATGCCGTCAAAAATAGTACAAGTGCACTGCGCGGTCGCGCATGCATAGGCGGCTGCGCCCAGCAGCGTCTTTGTTTTGTATAGCAGCGCAATTGTGTGTGCGTTAACTGGCGCTTTCGGCACGAAAACCGAGCTGTGAGTTCTATCATTTTATCCTCATCGAAATATAGCGCTTTTTAGTTTAACCACATGTTAAAATGCAATTTTTAATGCGCTTTGGAGACTACACCAAGGAGATAATGCTCACCATAGCCAGAAAGAAAATTAAACGAACACTGTGAGGCTGAAGTTGCTGGCAGCGGGAGCAACGATTCGGCATACGAAAAGGGTGAAGACGTGTCAGAAGCGAATGAGAGCTTCTAACGAAGATTTACGGTTGAGTTTCTTTCATTTAGAAGCGTACAAAAAAAAAATGCGGAAGTAGTCAGCTATAATTTCGGTCTATATAGCCAGTCTGGGAGCTCGTCCTCGTCTTAAATAGTTGTATTCAATATAGTTAGTTGGTTTTTACTTTGGCCTGATGGAGTTAAGAATAACGGGCCTTTGAACACTGCCACTACTGCTTCGATCTAAGGAAGTCTGCTGCAATAAAACCAACCCTGGAAAGGAAGCAGGGGTTATTACTCTACCAAATGTCACTTTTTTTTTCTCTGTGGGACGCCAAGAAAACCTATCCATCTTGTGTGAGGTCGCATCCTGCTGAAGGAAGTGTAAGTGAATTTGTTGCTTGAAGTCTTCTGCGTTTGACGTATTTTCGCTCCAAGTGTTACAGTAGAGCTGAAGTTGAACGATGTTAACTCTATACTGGGCTTCCTTGAATCATAAACACGGAAGTCGTCTCTTTCCGTCCCCTTCAATGATTTGACGGGAAGAACGGGTCCCTTAGTACTTGCAGTACATTTACACTTATTCGCTTTGTTCGTTAGCGATACGGAAATGATTAGGGCTAAAACTAAGAAAATTGATGGCATGCAAGGCTCACTCTGTTATTTCCCTTCGATGTGAATCCTTGTCTTTTCGTATCGATAATGTAAAGGGTCGCTCTTCTCGAACTTTTCTCCGCTGCTGTGAAATTGCGTCTGTGCGCACTCGCCCTTTGAAACATTGCTGTAATTTTACGAAGGATATTACCACCAAAGATGTAAAACAAGGGTCTGTAGCGGAGCTAGATTTAAAGCTGTTTCACAAAGGTTATCTCGTGCACCTAGGTTATCTCGTGCACTCTGCACCTCGGTTCGAGGCGGATGATGGTGCTGCTGCTTGGAGTTGATCCTGCTTGCCCTGCGCTGCGTTCTGATGCAGCGCTACGGCAGTGATGATGACGGTGACGGGTTGAGATGGAAACGAAAGCTTTTGTATTTACAATTTTCCCATAGTAAGCCTGTGTTTACAAGCAGGATACTGATTTCCATTTGTCACTCTGTGCAGCCGTGGCATCCCAAAAGAGAGGATCCCACTACCAAACCGAGACTGCCAAGACATTCAAATTTTCGACAGAAAAAAACTCGCACGCTATTCGGTTTTTCTCTTCCCGCGCTGTCTCCTCACCCCGCGCCTAGTCCCGTTCCCAGATGGCAACTTCTCAGGTTCCATCTGCGCCACCCGCGGCATCCGACAAGAGCCCCGGAGGTAGCCCGCTGTTCATTTATTCATACTGCAGGCCAAGATGCTGGCTGATGCAGGGAGGGCAATACAGAGCTAGAATACAAACAACGCATAAACAGGATGCTACCTATAACATGTTACAAAAACTTCCAAACACTTGCCTTAGCACAAGAATCGCTACGTAAGAACAACACAAATAAAATCACAGTAGGACAAAACGCCTTGCCCTAACAACAACACAGCACTAATATAACAAAACAGGAGGTAATTTTCTCATATAGTACAAGTGTTCACAAGCCCAGGTTTAGATTTTTCTAATTCATGAGGCAAGTAGTCTTCCAGTTGTTGCGAAAAGTTTCTTGATTGTAAAACCTCAAGGGTGAGGGAATTCCATTCGTTAATGGTACGCACAAAGGAATATTCATATGGGAATTTGTATTAGAAAATATTGGCGTAATAGAGAGGTTATGTCTATGTCTTGTTTTTCGGGCTTCAAGTAAAGTTACGTAACGAGATAGTTTAAGTCCGATTTTTCCACTTATGATGCTATGCAAAAACTGGAGACGACTAAGTTTGCGCCTGCGTTCTAGTGAACTGATTTTATTTCTAAGCATTAGTAAGGTTGGGAAATCCAGTCTTTTATATTTCATAGCTGTGGCCACATTCGTGCAGCCGCGCGCGTTCTCAAAGACCTACAGTTGCTACGCACTTCGCAGCGCTGGTAGCACCCTCTTTGCATGCGCTTCTCCCCGACGTTCCCGTGGGGACAGAGAAAGCGGAATGCGTGGAAGAGGGAGGCATTATACGAGCACGGGGCCAATGCCCTGTCGTCTGTCCGAGCATGCGACGTAGCTAACGATATCGGGCAGCGACTTACCCTTACACTGTAGTTTACAGGGCAAAATGTAATGTGTATTGAAAAAGAAAGCGTAAAGCTAGCCTCAATTAGAGTTTAAATTCACGTCATATTCTAGACCATAACATGTCTAACATTGTCTTTGACACGAGTTGCCCATGTATGCCTTGAAGTTACAAACTCTGAGTAGAACTTGCAAGTCCCAACGGTCCGGAAATGGTTAATCCTCTAATTCTTCTTCAAAAATAGAGAAACAGACCCAGAAACAGAAACTTGCCAATTGCAAAACGCTAATACATTTTTCAGCCTTAGCACACGTTTGTGACGTCAACTGAACGCTGTCCCGCGTGTTGTGAAAACCCATAAGGTATTCGAAGAATTTGCGGACAATTCTTCGGACATAGAAATTCGATGTAGTCTGACTGAGGCCAGCTAAGCTCTGAGATAAACCGCTCCAATTAAGGAAATGTCATCATTCCAAACTAATGTTCATGAATGTCCATGTGGGGACCAGTAGCCCGGCAAAATTGCGTTCCATGTTCATTTCATTGATGGAAACTTGGCGTTTCACAATACCCTGTGCATTCCTTGACTAAAATGATAAAATAAAGGGCCTATGAACTCTTAAATTGGGTAGGTATAGTTTAATAATGAGGGGTGGATTTGTGGCACATACATCTCCTGCAGTTTCGCTATCCCGTCCATCGTCGTCTGAGCGATTCACCATTCCAGCGAGAGCCGAAATTTCAGATAGCTGTCTATCGACAAGATAGTAACGTCGACGTGTAAAGAAGTTATGATTCTGTTCTAAAACGCCAATGCTGCCTCTATATTCATGAAAATTTGGCCCTATTCGCCAATCCAAATATAACTGCGCTCACTGAGATCCAGTATACCGTCCGCAACTAGACCACTCACCCGGCAGCCGGCACCCGGCCTTCGCGAATTTACTCCGTAAACTTGTTGCTTATATTTTTCCAAACATTGGTGAAAGTAAGCCGCAAATATTTACCCAAAAATGTGTGCTTGACAGCTTGTCTTGGGTCATAAGAATGTGCTATTTAGAAGTCAAAAGCTCCATGCCCCACGCATCCCTACTTACTAAGGCGAAAGCAGTAAGTGTCCTATTCTGCGAAAAATCATCGTTGTTGTTGTCCTGTCAAGAATATGGCCACCACTGTAAAAAGTAAATAAACAAGTGCTGCTTCGTTATGCTTTGGAAAGCGGGTTGCATCCGAATTTACGGGTTGTTTACGAGCGCGGAAAGTGAAAAAAAAAAAAAAACTCATCTGACTAAGACGTACTCGTACTAGGAACAGGCTGCAATGCAAGGTATAAGAAATCTAGTTTCAAGCTCCGGTGGAGAGCCAGGGATGCAAGGACGAGGACTAACAGCCCTCAACTAAACACACTCGGGGTGGCTCGAGCTTCTGGAGTCGCATCCGCCGTACGTCACGAGGAGGCTACCGGACAGCAACCTTTAACACGCACGCGTTAGCTACGGCTACACTCCGGGCGGAAACTTTCCGGACGTCTGCCGTGTCTCGGCGAAGGATGAATGCGAGTGTAGACTGCTAAGCGCTCTACGGGGAACAACCAGTGAGGCAGCAGAGTTGTGGTGCGTCTTGGCCAAGAAACGAGGGAAGTTCCAGGCTCTCGCAATATATCTGCGTCCCAGACTTCACTGGCTTCTTGTTTCCAGCACGGGTAGACAACATAAAAGAGCAGTTGGAGAAGACGAGTAACGTACGGTTATGGCCGTCCCTCTCAGAGGACACGCTGCGCGACGCCTGCCGAAGATTGGAGATGTGGATGGCTTTTCTGTAAAGGCGACTTAGCAGTGAAACAAATGGTGGAGTTTACATCTCGCCTCCTGACGTTCGGTCGGCGCATGCGAGGCAGGGTTTGGACGTTGTCCGGATAATGTTGTATACAGCCTCAGCACCGCTTCTTTCTAGGGCCAGAGTATTTGGAGCCACCGCCACTGCAGTCTGAGCAAAGGCCTGAAAGGTTGAAAGTGTCCAAGTATTCAGACGAAGTGTTTTCGTGTACTATGAAGAGGTACGAAATATTTTAAAGCAAGTTGTACAAACAGTTGTACAAGCGTGTAAGCTGTACAACACACTTTAGTACAGGGTGTACGAACAGTTGTACGAGTATGTAAGCTGTACAAAGTATAGGGCGGTCTGCATGAATGACTTGTTGCTTTTTTGAAATGCTTGCAGCCAAGACACAGCTTTCACAAAAAAAGTTAAAAGGAAAGTTAGAAACCACGTAACAGGGCAACCATGATAAACGGTGACCTTGTGCTACACAGCATGATTCAAAAATATCGATGCAGTTCCTCTGGGGAATTACAGCGGCCGGATTCGACAGTTCCAAGCACGACCAGTTTCGGCAAGCTTTATTAAGAGTGATTTGTTAGAGTGAAGCTTCCGTGTCTTTCTTGCCGAGCTCGTCGACTGTAGTAATGCTTTCTGAAATAACGCGAGGCAGAGATTAAACGCCACACACACGTGCGTTTTGTTCCATCTTTAGAGAAACTGGGAACCTGCGGCTTTGGTACCTGCAAGTGTCCTCCGATCCTTTTTCTCTTCATCCATTTGAAGCGTCCAAATTTAAATGCATATATTCTAGTTTTGAGTTCGAGACGTCGACATTAGATAACCTGGCCTTTGAGAGGAGGAAATCAGATAGACTCCCATATCTAAGGAAGTGAAAATTGAAGAACAGTTCTCGCTAACTTCATGATTGCATTCTTTATTTCTGGCCGCTCAAAAAGGAACTAATATAAGCGTTTCAGCAAACAGGTGTCTAATTCCCTATACACCGCTACTGAATAAAAAAAAGAGAGGAAAGGCCTCGTGAGTGACTGGCTTTACGAACGATGAAAAGCGTGAAAGAATTTCAAAAAGAAACCCGCGCTTTTCGAAAAGAGAAGTATACCAATAAAAAAGCAATACGACGAGTCAGAAAGTTGAAGTGGAAATCGGAGAAATCGGAGCGAAATTATTTCCCTCTGCCTTAGTGGCTCGGAACCTAGATTAATAGTCCCGGCAGCAGCGTCTCTGAAAATTCAATTTCCTCAAGCAAGAACGGCTCAGACGGAGTCACCCATGTCATTTTAATCGCCTCCTTTTATACGTATGGTACATCACCTCCCAACCTCTAAATACTACGGGTATAGATACAGGTGAGATGAAAAGAAACTAATTAAAATTTGACGGAAGCTTTATTTGACGACTACTTGATTATTTCACGTGTTGATGCGTGCCACGGCTGGAGAAAGCAATGGTGGCGTCAGTGTTCTCAGGGCCAGAGGGTGAGGTAGGCGATTGAATCTTTCGGAGCGGTCTCGGAAGCAGTCAGCGAATGTGCCAGCGACGTGTGCCGTCAATAGCACTGAGCGATGGGGAAGTCGAAATATGGAGGAAGGAATCGAATGGCTCATGAGCACACGCGCAAGATTACATTTTGTGTAATCGTTTCGTTCGCACCATGATTGTACCCCAGGCTACCATATCGCACACCTATTTAACAGAAGCAAGGCTTTGAATAAAAGTAGTGGTAGGTTTGCACTCCGCTCTAATGTATGGTTTGTTAATTTCTCCGTCCCTGTCTCTACTGTAAGTATGCAGCGCGCTCAAAATTTCAGTTCAAAACTGTACGAACTAGCCACTACAGAATCCTTTGTTAGCCCCATTGAAATGTTGACCTTCCTCAAATCGGCGCGCTTGCAACTGAACTTGAACTGAAAAAGTTGCGCTTTTGTTGCTAGCAAGAAAACAATTTTAACACCCGGCGTGGCGGTTGCCGTATGGATCGTGTATCTCTGTTCATCATTATTCGGTGCTTTGTAATCTTGTTTCGGCATTCTTTAGAAGTTTAGATGAACAAACGAAGTGTTATTGCAATTCCTGCCAGTGCTCTCGAAGCATCTATTTTTGTTCTTTCGAAAGTTGCGGTTTGCTCTCTACATTGTCAGTCGAATTACCATTTTTGTTGTTTTTGCAGCCCTGAATTCATCAATCATGAAATCCCGTACGCCTATATTTTTGATGTAGGCTATAGCAGTCCTTAAAAAGCATGTCAGTTCTCACTGATAACGTTTGAAACGAGCACTTTCGTTTGTCTAGCACACCACCAAACGGTGCCGTTCGCTCCCATGGTCCCAGTAAGCAATTCCCCGCATTAGCATTAACAGTAGGGACAAGTTGGCGTCCACTGCCGCTTCGCCATTGGGCATTCCATCGCACAAAATCTCGATCAGCACGCTTGATCGCGGAGATGTAGTGACGCTATATCATCTCTGATACGTAGTGGATGCGTACGATCTTGGTGGCCTTCTTCCGTGGCTAATTATTTAGCGAAAGCAGTCTAGCGATTGCAAAAGTTGATCACGACGCCGTGCTCCCGACGAACTGCATACTGAGGATTACATCTTAAGAGCCTTCGCGGAAGACAAGGAAGCTTGCAGCGAATGTTGATGCTTGGATTTTAATTCATGTCTTGCACATGAATAATCCGTGTGACAATGCACCGTCGAGCTGTAGGAATTCGTGCCTCTTTCCATGACGAGGTCACCTGGTTCAAAATCATCCCCATCTTCCGGCCTGGGATGGAGTAGTCGGCTCCTGGATTTACTAAAGCGTAATTCTCCGGGCGCGTTGATATCAATGGGAATTTACAACGATCTAATTTTCGCATCAGTCTCGCCGTGGCCATTGCGTTATGCGTCGGCAGTGGCAGCGACAGGAGTTCTCGATGATCGCCTTCAGTGAGGCAATGGTTGCCTGGAAGGGCTCCGGAGAGATTGGATTGATGTGCCTTAATATTGCAAGTACTATTCGATGTCGCAGGGTTTTTGAAGAGGTGAAAGCCACGCGGAATCGACTCCGGAACCCTGTAGCCCGTCTTTCCTGTAGAGAAACTGACGGTTATGTGTCTCGCTGGCTTCGAGCCTCTTGCGCAACTGTTATGTGGGTGCATAAAAAAAGCGTAAGTGACCCTGCTTTGAAATGGGCGACACTATGTCTGAAGCCTCTTTCGAGAACAGCGCGTGAAGGGAACACTTACGGCCAGCCACTACACAAAACACCGGAACAGCAGCGAGAGAAGAAAACACCGCTGCTGTGGGAGCACAGTGAGTTAGAACCATAGACTTTCTTGGTAAGTATATATCAATTGTAAAATGCACGTGTAGAGGACACCGGCCCAACAATGCCACCCTAGGGCGGGGGCTATCGTTCCCAAGAGGATATGGATGTACCGTGCTCGTCTTGTGACCGAGAGACCGAGCGTCGAACAAAGACGGAGCAGCAACGGGCCCCAGCTGACCAAAGCTGCCAAAATGCTCTGGCTAGGTATGCTCCCGAGGCTGACGAAAAACGTGTTATAGGCGGCTTGCAACAAAACAAGTGGGTGAAGAAAGACGGCATTTTTTAAAAACTCATGGACGGCGGGAAGGCGGTTTGGGAGCTAAGTCGTATCAGAGCGCCTCAATCATATCCACCCGGGAGCAAGAGATTACGCATTCATGATCATTCATGCAGGATATCCACGGAGCGAACGAGAGAGATTATGGTGGACCGTTCTTTCTGGATGAAAAACCGTGGGATAGAAAACATGCTGGAGTTGGAAAAAACGTGGTACGGGATGTACACGCTGACAATTTCTAAAGCAAAAGGGCGGCAAACAAGTAAAAATGAATGAACAAGAGAAAACAAAATAAAACTGTTGCATATTCTGCGCCGACGTCACCATTGCGTGGCGCGCACGGTTACATGCGAATCTTTCTTTATGTCGCGGCGGCAGCTATCGCCGCTCCTCTCCCTCGTCCCCCTTCCTCTCTTACGTTCGAACCACATATAAGCGAGCCTGGCTTTGACAATAAATCGACGTTCTGCTCTCTTGCTGACCGGCGTAAGCTCTGTTCTGCGGCGCGCCTTTGTGCGGCCTGTGGGATGCAACAAAAACAAGCGAAACCACAAGGAGACGGAGAAATCGGTCGGCGATAATAGTGCATTGCCAAATTGCTTGAAATAAGACAATTTCTTCATTTCCTTACATTGGCATTGAACTTTTAAGTGCGAATGCACTTTATAAGCGACCCCAAACCATCCACCGCCGGCGGCGGCGGCGGCGTCCGCAGTCCTCCTCTCTATATATATAAAAAAAAACAGCATCCGGCGCCAGGTTTCGATCCGAGGACTTTGCGGCCGCAGCGCGACGCTCTACCGACCAAGCCACGGACGCGACGCTGATATCAGTGTTAGTGACGCGCCTTATATCTTTAACGCATTCAAACTACGTCGTCAGCGGCGTGCGTTGGCGACTCAGCGGCGTTATAGCGGCTTGATAACCGCGTGGTGTACACGTGATACTACAAAGCCGATGGAAGAGATGGAAGAGAAGGCGGCGAGGCGGTGGGCTGCGGGGGCCGAGCGCAAGCGCCGCAAGCGGGCCGACAACCGTGCATTCGCACTTTCACATTCTCCCCCTCTGGAAAATGCGGGGGAATTTTTTCTTTGAACAACCAATAAAATAGAAAATATGTGGGCATGAAACCAGCAAAATGACTCAAATTAATGGCACGATTTACATGGTAAGCATTTAGGACACTTTTGACGCGACTGCGCGTAAATCTCCTTTGCGAAATAATACATTACAGAAACGTCATAGAAAGTCACAGAAACCCCGAGTCCTGAGACATCGGAAGAGACGGAATATCCTTAGCGCTTTCACTGCAACCAAGCCCAACCACAGTCATCTCAGATTCTGAAACCGCATTTCAAAATTTCGCTGCCCCTGCTTAATCTTTAAAACAGAACTCAAAATTTTGAACCGAAATTCCCTGGCGTCCCCATTAGAGCCGGTCTGGACACCGGCGCACTCTGGCTTTGAAGGAAGCGAGGCAGCTCACGATATGGCCCGAGGCCTCACCAGCCTGGTTGGAGCTAGCTTACAAGGTTGTATTCACAGGCGCGACCACGTGTTTGCGCCGCCATACCGTCCCCATTGCTAAGGCGACGTCGTATGCACAGGCCATGTGCAGTGTTTGCGCGTTTGTGCGGGCAGCAGCATCAACAGTATTGTGGCCCATTTTTTTCCCCTTTCAGAACCACGGACTCCGGGAGGGGGGGGGGTGCGTGCGTGCGTGCGCGCGCGCGTGCGTGTGTGTGTGTGTCAATAAAGTATATCAACAACAACAACAACCATACAGCTCGAAAGCATTGCCTCGAAGTCAAGCACTGTTTTGCGCAGCATCCTACAGCCTACCTGTCGCAAGACACGGCTGAAATCATCGGCCTAGACCAGCTGATTGCCAGCTGCCGCGTTTTGATATCGGCCACAGATGGCTCAGCTCGGCCACGTGACGATAGATGGCGCTAGTCTCCCAGCTAACAATGCACTGACTGCTACGCTACTGTCGTGTTGCAATCGATGGCGGCATGAACACTCACAATTTCGTCGGAAGCATAATTTGGCTTTTGTACTGAACGAGGCATTAGACAGCACGTCCCTGAAATCTGAGACTGCCGTGGGAAGGGTGTGGCGCACCTGTGTCGCTACCCGTGTTCGCAGGCAACTGCGCTGCAGGGTAGGCATTTCGTACGTCGTGTGGCTTTCTTTTGCAACCGCTGCTCCATTCCCCGGTGGGGATGCCAAGTCCTCAAGGGAAAGTAGGCATTACTACACAAGTGCTGCTATTATTCGTATCTGTTGATGCCACGGCGAGAATCGGGTGGAAACAGCACAGACGACGCACGCCAGGGCCTGTTTTTTTTTTTCTGCGAGATGTTGACGCATCCGCAGACACGGCGGGAACTGTCATGGCGGTTTTCAGTGTTCGGCGGCTTTGGCCATCCATTCCTTTGATTTTACTCTACGTGCTCATGACATGGGCCATCATCCGCTTGATCAAAGGAGGCCTCGACGGACCTCGACGGACCTCGGTAATCAAGCTGAACTTCTGTACTTCGTCTGTTTCAGCTTACACTTTTAGATGCAAAGCATCTCTTACTCGACCCTCCATCGTCCGGCGTCCGGCGTCCGCACCTCTCCTGCTCTCCACACCACCTGTGATAACACCACTCTCTCCCCTCCTCCTCTCCAAACCCCCTGTGCGCTGCCCGCGCTGCTCCTCCTCTCCCCTCTCCACACCAGCTGTCCAATCACGTGCATGCGCGCTGCTCCTCCTCTCCACTCCCTTTGCTCTGCAAATAAACCCGGTCAGAGCTCCGCTCAGTTGCTTCTTCGGTACTGCGCCGTCCGATGACTGGAAATGGACGCCAACGATTCCGTCAGCGAACTGGCTGGCACACCTTCAACAAGAGCACATGCAAACCCCGGGGCACCCCGAAGACAAGACCTGCCGGGAGACCCCGCCGAAAGTAAACGATACGCGAGCAGCCCCGATTCCCGCTGATCGCGAACGAAAAAGGTGAAAAGCCAGGGGACGAGGGACTGAATCCAGATTGCCGGGTTTTGGGCCCGATCAGGGTTCCCCCGTAAGGGTGGCAACTTTTTGCGAGTCGGCGTCTCGTCGCTAACGAATTTACAACAAGTGCTAAAGTGTTAGGCTCCATCCCAGTGGAAGAGGCCCCAAGACAAATCGTTGGGAGCACGAAACAAAACAAGCCGCCGTACATTTTAACTCGTAAACCATCAGCCTATATTGGTGGGCAAAAGTGTCGGAAAAGTTTTTTTACACTTCGTGGCACTTAGCTTGGACGGTGGAACCACCCACAGGGAGCATTATGGGCTTCGGGGTCGCGTAGGGGACTAAGACGCGATGGCTTAAACCAAAGTTTGAGAGCCCCCAGGAACGGAAACCGAAGAAGGACCAACCGAGGCCGTTTTCCCGGGCCTTGGACCCTGGCCCGAAATGCCTTCGACAAGGTTTAACATTTAGGGATGCAGTAAGCAGGTGTATGAAGCTGAAAGGGACGCAACCTACGAGTTACATTTTTGAATCCTTCTGGCGCATCCCCACGGCCAGAACTGGAAGGTGGTTCGGAGCTGACTGGAGGGGAGAGAACTGGGCAGCGTGGCACCCCGCAAGGCTCGGTCATATCTCCGCTCCTCTTCAACCTGGTCATGATCGAGGTGGCGAACCGCCTCGAAGCGCTGGGACCGAAGATCAAGTACTGCCTGTACGCGGACGACGTCACCATTTGGGCGACGGGCGGCAGCGACAACGAAATCGAGACCGGACTGCAGGCAGCAGTGGACGCCGTCGAGGCCGCGCTCGAGGGCACGGGCCTCCGGTGTTCGCCGCAGAAGTCCCAGCTACTGATACTGCCCCCCCCGGGGCGCTGGAGGAAGCGGGCCGCCGAGGAGGCGGAACGCAACATCGTAGTTCGAGCCGGGGACGGGACACCCGTCCCGCACGTCCAGGGTCTGCGGATCCTGGGGATGTCACAACCGCGAGCACCTCCGAAGACAAGGCTGCACAGAAGAGAGCTCGCGACGCCGAACGTAAACGGCAGCGTCGAGCAGCGGATTCCTCGTTTCGAGAACGAGAAGCCGCTTTGAAACGCCAGCGGCGATTAGCTGATCCAGATTGCACGGCTTTGTATCCCTTCAGGGTTCCCACGTGGGAAGATGGTGCAACGTTTTTTGTTTGAGTTTGAGTTTGTTTATTTTGTCGAAAGGGTACATAAAAATGGCCAATAAAGTGTTAGGCCAACAGCCCAAGCGAGTGGAGGCCCATATTACAAACGCGTTGGCAGCAAAAAATATAAATACAAGTTTTACTCGAGTACATTTAAATCGAATAAAAACACATCAGCCTATATATGGTGACCAAAATTAAGTCGACAGACTTTTTTTTACTTCAGGCACTTAGCTTTACGTGGAGACCACCTGCACAGTGAGGTTATGTGCACAGGGGTACACAAAATTAGGTGGTAATTATTGATGTCGATGGCTTAATTACCAAAAGTGAGTAGCCAAGGAACGGAAACCAGCTAAAAAGGACGCAAAACACGAGGTTTCCGTTTCACTGGTCTCTGTTCCTTCGATATGTACCAACTGGCCCAGCAAGCTGCACTTCTACAATTGAGTAATTAACATTTTAGTGGCTGCAGTAAGCAGGCATGTTTGTATTGAAAAGGTAGACGCAATCTTGTTTCTACGCAGTTTCATTTTTCAGAATTCTTTTAGCGCATCCGTATTCCGAGATATCGAACTGCGAAGTTTCATTGCCGTTCGCATGCTTACGCATGCAAAACAGTGAATAACTGCCCAAAGCTCCCTCCTTTTGTTCTCTGTTTCGATAGCGGTTCCGCCTACTGCAGATTGCGATGACGCCGGCGAAGACTGAAAAGGTGGCAGTTATCACTTTTGCCCATGCCTCCACTCCGTTGTCAAACTAAACACCGTACAGCAGGCACGTCACAAAAGGGAGTAGCTTTGCTCCTGTTTTCATTGTTCAGCGTGCGTAATTATGCGAAGGGCAATTAAACTTCGCAGTTCGATATCTCGGAGTACGGATGCGCTAGGAGAATTCTGCCAAATGAAACTGCGTAGAAACAAGATTGCGTTTAACTCTTCAATGCAAACATGCCCGCTTACTGCAGCCGCTAAAAAGTTAATTATTCTATTTTAGTTAATTAATCCACCGACATCAATAGTTACCGCGTGATTGTGTGTCCCCCTTGGTGCATAACCTCACTGTAGCGGTGGTCGTCACGTACATCTAAGCGCCTAATTAAAAAAAAAACTGTCGACTTTACTTTGATCACCCTATATGTACAGATACACATACGTACACATACTTTCATTTTAAGCACATATATATACACAATACGCACATCTATATAATCAAATATATGCATACATTTACCCATGTACTCATGAAATTGCACATCAATACACTAGTACCTGTTTACACACGCGCATATTCCTTGTATGAGTATACACATTGCATACTGGATATAAAGCACAGCACTGAGTTGTAAGCGGTACACTGCAATCAGGGAAGATACTTGGCATCATATTTCGCAGATGCGCATGGATGGAACGCAGTCAGTTGTAGAATCATCCACAGTGAAATTCCTCTGGTAGTGTAAAAAGGAACAAGGCATGGTTAACCTTAAGCAGTTCTCCAGTCTACGGTCTGTCGCGCCACTACTTTTTAAAGCGCTTTGTTGAAGTTACGTTGCGTGTGCGTTGTAATGGAAGTCATTAAACATGAATTCAAGCCGAAGAAAAATGCATCTGGTTTTCTCGCGTAGGGTGATACCTTGTGGCTGATTTTAGCGCCAAACGCTTTTTTTTTCTCATGATTTGTGACTTTTACCGGCCGTTCCCGAAAACAGAACTAACTACAGCAAAGGTAGCGTGCTTTTTGATAGTTTGCTGCAAAAACAACATACACTAATAGCCAAGAAAACGTCAGGAAGGCCACGTAGGTATATGGGCCCCATCATCGTTCCCTTCTAGACTTTATACGTGAAGCGAACATTTTCATGTTCACCAAATCAAGTTTCCTCATCATTAACTCATACCCCTTATCTATGCCCTGCGGCAAAATAAACGCTGGGAAAAAGTTCGCTATTTATAATAGAATAATGGGTAAAAGGAATAATTTTTTAGTAAAGGTTAAATAAAGCCGTTAATAGGTCATCGACAGTGAAATTTCGAATGTTTTTATGCTTCAGTTATTTAAGACCTATGTATAAAATTAGCATTATTATTACAGACTCCGGCTTTGTAATAGCCTAACATTTCCGAAAACATCAGTATTACGGTGCTCTTAACGATGAGAAAAGTTGCTTTTTAGATGAGGGAAGACTGAATGCCTAAAAGAAAGCTACGAATGAAAAGGGAATTGTGCAAGCTTTCTAATGGGTTGTACGCTTGCTAATGTTAAACGGGTCATTGTTTCTAGCAATTATTTTTTACTCCGCAGTAAAAATCAGCTTTCTCACTAAAGCATAAGGTAAAGCAGTAATCAACCAAATTTGATTCTTCGTAACAGACCTCCGAGCAATTACTTTAAGCATCGAACTTTGAGGTTTGAGGTTTTATTTCCACCAATGCCAGTACAGGGGAGAAAAAAGCGGACGGAGAAAAGCTGCAGCCATGCAACTTGACAGAGCACCATCCACCAACGCAGCAATGACAGTGCAAAAACTTAAGGTGTACATTTAGAAAAATGATTATACAAAATTTAAGTACAAGAAAAAAAATCACAAATGCTACAACTAAGTAAACATATCTAGGATGCGGTCATCATTTAAAACCACAATGTCAATTTCCTAAAGAACGAAGAAAACGCGGCGCAAACTACCCGTGGACGAAGGAAGTGTGGTACTTGTTCACTATAGCCATTGTCACCACAATGTACACTTGTTAGCATGATTATACCTTGGTTGTTATTTTTTTGTTGCTGTTTCCGTATAGATTAGTCATGTATAAATTAGTGTGGTTTCCTTTGAATAAACAGTTGGGAGTTGGCGCCTGTATCTGTCGTATCTCCTCCCCTTCGTCCACGTCCAGTTTGCGCCGCGTTTTCTTCGTTCTTTAAGTATGTACCAACTAGCTCAGCAACAAGTTTTGTTAAGCCGATTTCCTGTTTGTGAAAATAATTGAGCGTGTTGGGAGGTGTATGCTTTAGTAGCTGCTGCCCTGTATACGCCGCATAACGTATAACTGTATAACTTTACTGCATACCTCGCTTAACGTAAGCTCTTATTCGATTGAAGACCGGATATTTTTTCGAACGTTTTCCTATTTTTAATTACCAAACTTCAGCCCTAATTATGGGAAAAGAAGCAATGGGATTGAAAGTCCGGCACTAATTTCCGTGGGGCCTTCGCATTCCAAGTGAAAGCTCGTGCCGTGCTGCCCGATGCGTTCTACTTAACAAAGAACGCGTAGTGTACTCTGTTCCAGAACATTGATCGACCGGGTGGGAGCTCGAAGAATACTTTGAATTGGAAAGCGGACCTACTTTTATCGAGGCGTAATGAGGGCCACGCGCGGCGAGGAAGTGCAATTAGGGCACGGCTTTTCGTTCAACTCGTATAGGACACCATTAGCTGGGCTCTGGGCGCTAACGTTTGTTTCGACCTAAGGCAACTCGGGTCTATTTTGGGAACATTTCGATTCGGGGGAAACCATTTCGTGAGTTTTGTTGCGTCCATGCCAGATATCAAGAACAAAGGCCTGCTTTTGTGGTGTTCAGTGTATACCTTCGACCAACGTTTCGTTCATTACTGCACACACATCACGGAAATGCCGAATATGCGGCGCATGCTTCCCTCTATTGTTATGTCTCGCTTTCAACTTGTTTTCAATTGCGTGACTAGAAATAAAATAAATGAGAACAATAAAAATTAGTAAGATTTTGGAGCCAATGATAAATCTCGGCTACAAAATTTTTGAGATTATTGTATGTCCAGTTTTTAAAACAGTACCACAGGCAGCCTAATATTAAAGAAAAGTGAAACGTGCCTATAATGAAACATGGAGTTCGCGGGGGTTTAAAATACGACAAGGTGCGAGGGATTTGCAAAAGCGTAATAGTTGCAGGATCCAAATTTGCGAACGCAGCATGCTGTTCAAAATCAGATGGTAGGAAGTCTCTATTTACGTGTGCGTAGTAAAACAACAAACTGAACCGTGCAGGAAATACGGGCTGAGCGTCGTTTTACGTTCCGGAAGCTGAAAGGAAACATGTTTTGAAGGGAGGTTAAGGTCTATGGATCCAAGTAAGCGGAAAGTTAAAGTGTTTACGTACCTCTGCGTGAGAAAGGCAAACACGCTGTGGCGAAAGACGTAAAGGCAAACCATGAAATATGGGAAAATACGGAAACAGGAAAGAGAGCCAAGGTATCCACAAAAGAGGCACCAAAGGCAGAAACGAATAAATGGATAAAAATAGAATCCAGAACATTGTTAGAGATGTACAGGGCAGAGAAATTTGATAACGGGAAGAGAAATACCTACAGTAGCTCAAAGTGCAGCGAAACGCTTCGCTACAGAGCGACCCCGATGACGTCTCTTCGCGGGATGCAGAACGTTAACTAAACGTGGTCATAAGCTGCGCCCCGACCCTAAAGCGACCTAAAGCATACCAAATCACCATTCGTAACAAAAACAGCACGTCGAATTGAGTTTAAAAATTTTTGCAATAAAAAGATTTGAAAGTAGACCATGTGGGGTTCGAAGCCAGCCTGTCGATGCCAGTACCCAGAACTCACCTCGACGCCACACAGCACGAATAACGGGTTACTTTTATGAGGAGCTCAGTAGAAAAGTTCGCGCAGTGCAGCGAAGCGTTTGGAAACACGCTAACCGTAGATGCATAAAACACTACGCGCACAAAGTACTGCCTATTGTGCTAAAGCGTCCGAATTACCTGAAATTCAGCCAGCGTTAGTTGCGAGATGGGGACGGAAATGCGAACAGACACTGAACAGATACGCGAATGACAGAAGCCAAAATCTGTGCTTCGAAGCTTCTTACTCTGCTCGAATCGCCTTTTCTTTTTCCAGCACTGCTAGTTTAGAAACACCCACGTGCGTGCATTTAGGTAAGCTTCTTCAGAAGGGGATTCGCTGCTGTTTTTTGCAAGCATTAGTCTACGAAGTACGATACTGCTGCGTTCAGGCTAAAGTTCTTTGCGAATGCATGCCCTCTCACAAATTTCGATCGAATTGCTGTGTTTTGTGGGCGTCGCAGGCGAGTGTAATAGACGTACTAGCGCTAAGTATGTTACGCTTCGCGTTCAAGTACTAAAAAATAATATGCGGATCTGTTAGCACTCTGTGTTCACACTCAAATTAATGCAAGAAAAACGGAAGTCTTTATTTGCGGTTCTTCCGAGTAGTATTTATCTTTTGTAATACTTCCCGGCTTACATATTGGCGTAAGCACTATTTTGTACGCTTCGCGGATCAACTTGCGGCAAATGATGGGGATCTGTTTGAAACTTCGCTGTTTACCGCAATATAACGAAATTAATAATTGAAAAGTCTTTCTCTGCGTTGCTTCCGAAATTCATACTTCTATAGTTTCCATCTGTCTCGCACGCGTTAACCCGTCAATAGTTGACCGCTTTGGGACCACTGAGGATTGTAACTTGTCGCGTTGCTAGCGCACAATTTGTCCTGGAAAGTCTTTAGTGTAGTTTGGAGACTGCATCGCTGGTTAGCTTTATGCAAAAATATCATCGCAATGCGCTTCCTCTGTGCTATCTCAGGCTTAGCCAGATTCTAGACGTCGATATTAGCTATTAATCGACCGATCTTGATTGACAGGCTATGGCGCGTGCTGGAACGTCGGCATGAGTCAGTGACCGGTTTAGTAGCCGCCACCGTTGCGGACCTGCCTGTTCGCCAGATGCATCAGAATTCAGAACACGTTTGACTGCTGGAATGTGCTTTATGCCTTAGTAGTTCGTGGCTGCGAGGCGCAAGTCTCGGCAAGCTGGCACCGTGGAATGTCGCGCTGTGGCCTCGCTCTGGAGAGTAGGAATCTACCAGGGAATCTAAAGGCGAGAAGGCAATCCCCGACGTTTATAGTTGCTGTTGAATTAAGCTCGAGTATTGCTTTGGCAACGTAAGAGACCTCAATGGTGTCTTGTAAAGCACAGATTCCCGGTCACTTGTGGTGACTACTTGTCGGGCAGTACAACGAACAACAAATTTGCGATCGCTTTTGCCATTTAAGCCTGCATGTCGGCAGGGTCGGAGGATCATATGGGAATGTTGGTGCGCTACCACGAGCGTTATTCAAGGAAATATTCATCTACGCTTAAATGGTAAAACTAAATTAAAATGTAAACAGGCTATACAATATGCACTTTTATATTTTCTTTCCTCACAGCGCTGGCTTATGGCCAAGTGGTCTGAGGATTAGGTGCATTGTTTTGCAGTTCGCAAGTTGTTATCCCCCAGCGCAGTTTTTTTCCCTTAGTCGATGTATTTGTTTGAGTGATAATGTTTTCTCAATTAATATTTTTGCGCTGTAACATTCATTGCTCTACGAGCGAGTTCGCAGAACGCGTGCAGACTGACACACACGCGCTGGCGAGTTCTCATTTGCGTGGTGTTGCCATAAGCACTGACTGCTTGCGGGAGCAGAGTGGAATCAGCCGGTTTTTGGCCTGGTGGGAACACGCCTCGTACGATACAGGCGCGAGCCAGCAAGCTCCAAAGGTGGGGGCAAAGCGCAACGCATTTGAGCGTCTCCGGTGGCGCGGAGGTTGTTCATCCACTGCGTCGCCTCGGCTAGTGATCGTTACATTCCAAGCCGTGCTGGCAGGCTTATCTGACGCATTGTAAGTGGAACATGGCAGCCGCGGGGTGTGCCGATTACTGAGACATCGAGAATTCCCTGCCAGCGCAACGCTGGTCGCCAATCATGTTATTTCACAGAACCTAAACCGAAACTAGTTTGAATTGTAGTCTTGGACATTGTCCGATCTACATCGCATCTCGTATGCACGTCACTGTTGTTGTTACGGCCGCCGCGAATCTCGCATGGTATTATTTCCTCTTTCAGGCTTTATAAATTAACTAGTGCGTTATCGACCGAATAAACGCGAGAAGAGTGCTCATTTGAGCCAGCTGTGAAATGCAAACAAAACAGAATAGTTTGGCAATTCGCTTCAGTGTGCCTTTCACTTGAGTTAACTGGAATAAATATGATAGATTACCTTGCCCTCCAGTGATTCCTTCGCGCCTGTTATTTCGAGAAATACGAAATTGTCGAAGGGGCCTGAAGCAATATGTAGTTTTTATATTCAGTAAATGTTCGTCTACACTTGTGTGTTGGGGATTACCGCAGGAGTGCCGCAGCCTTGGCACCTCTTTTGCAGAGAAATTGAATACAAAAGGGTCAATGAAGCGCCTCGTAGCTCGCTGCTAGTGTAACGTTCGTGCGTGTTTATGAATTAAAGCGCGCTAAGACAACAATTACCAAATAATTAGAGTTTTGCCAGTCGTTTAGTTACGTTTTCTCTCCCACAGATTTTTAGATTTTACATAAACGCTGCGGGCAATGTAGTAGTTGCCAAGTAAGACGCTCTTATAAGGTTGCGTCCTATTACTTTTTAACTTATGTAGTAAGTACTATTCATGAACTGATAAAGCGACCGAATTCATAAATATTTAGCACTCCGCTGAAAAGCAGTTTTTTATGCCATAATCTTTTGTGCTGTTAGCTTAGAAAATTCTTGAAACAGGATGAGAAGCATGATAGTTTGTCAGGTTTAGGCTTCCTATTTATCAAAACCACCGGTAATACTATGACATAATCAATATTATTCTCTCTCTAAAACAGAAAATGGGGATTTAGGTAAGTATGCAATGACGTAATGCTGAAGTGTATGCTTGAATCGTAGGTTACAACAGCGACGTTTGCAGCTTGAAGGGACCATGAAAACAACATACATTCTTAATTGTTCGAAAGATATAGCCTCTTATAATGTAGCTAAACGGTAGTTGGCCAACGGAGTACGTTGTTTTCATAAAGAAAGATGGCTAATATTAACTAACTTTCAAATTCTCCGCTACTCTATGCCCGGCGTGAAATTATTGTGGAGGTGCAAGAAACTCCCTACTAAGGGCATGAACTACATGCTATCATTCAGTTGGCGCTTCAAACAGAACTAAATGCATCGCTACAAACGCATCGTCATACTTGTTGGCAGTGTTCTTTTGGTGATAAATCTCTTGTCTTCTTGTTTTGGGCAGTTTGAGCGTGTGGACACTCAACTGCGTACAGCTAGTGCTTAGGATACTTACACAACTGGCGTTTAGATCGAAGACATTGCTGCTAGGCGTGCTTCACAAGGTAGTTTGGCAGGTTACATTCTTCGTCATAAGCCCCTGGTCCCAAGGGAGCGACTAAAAGTCTGTTTCATGGATAAATTGTGATGCGGCTAGGTGGATAACAAGAGTAATTTTATAAACATTGGAATTAGCATGCGCACTTCAGTGACATCATCATAGGTAGTGATGTATGGGTGTCTAAGAAAAAAAAAAACACTGTCCAGATTCACGTTTGTCCGCGCGCACGGTGTAGCAACCCAATCTGCACCACCTTTACCCTGATCCACTTCTGTGTGCCCAGTGATGATGGCGGGAGTCTGAGGAAAAGATCGAGCTGGCACACACTCTCTTGATTAGAGTCAACAGCCGACTCACAGATGAGTAAAAGGATTCGTCTGCCGAGCCACTTCAGTAGAGGGGCACAAATGAGAGTCACGAGGAGACAGGGGAGTTTTATTTCCGCCCCTCAAAGGGAGTGAAGTCATGACTGGGTAGAATTATCTTCGTTTGTATAATTTCTGTACAATTTTTTGTGTGTGCCATGATAGGTGTGGGACCGTTGAAACCGACAACGTTCACTCTTGTTCGCAGGCTTACTAGGTAAAGAAGGTACATTTCGCAACTCATGCACTTGATGTATCCCACAAGGAAAAGGTGAACTGGCATTTCTTTCTCTGCTTTTCTCGCCCTTCGTGGCTTTGTCTCATATCAAATAGGTTTTTACGTTGACAACCAAGACTCACCAAGCCCGCGAAAAACCGCCAACTATCTCATAGCAGTTGCAAACATGAACGGTGAAAAATTAGTACAACTACGCCGAACGCCCAACAACGTACTGTCACGTAGGATAGAAAACAATGGTAAAGAAATGACTTTTATTTAGGGCGAACGTGTGCCAGAACCAGACGAGAGAAACGAGAGAAGGTCCCTTGCGTCTCGTTCGACCTCCGAGAACCACTTCCTGCGTTCGTGGCGTGATCTACCCTCGCAGTGCACGTGCACGCACGCCTCCGTTGGCGAACACAGACAAGCTCGCACTCCCGGTGCCGAGTTTGCGCTGCCGGTTGCAGCCGGTTCTTGCGCGTGCAACGCGGCCCACTTTGCGAGAGCTCCGAAAGCATGCGGCAGTACTGTGTTTGCCTAAAGCAACAGATCACAGTTTTAAGCGATCGCAAAAGTTGCAAGGGGTGCCGAAAAAGAAGGAAACTGCTGGAGAACTGAAGCAGCTCAAGCGAGCAAAAAGCAAAAGGGGCGGAAAAATTCAAAGCAATCAATAACCGTGTATGTAAAAAAAACAGGGGGACATTGACATATTTAGGCGTGTTTAAATTCCCTATTCTGAATCAACAGAGTGAATTACCATGACATTACCACGCATATAAGGGCTTCCGTCTTTACCAGATGATGAGGATGCTTTAAGTATTTTAATTTAGGTCTTTATTGTCTTCTTTTCGGCATACCTTATTCGCCGCAGTTTTTCGGGAATGAACACATACAACTTTAATACATGAAACGTTTAATTTATTTGCATACGATGATTGAAAAGGCTTCTGCACTAAAAAAACATTATTCCAGTATTTCACCATCGATCGCGACGCTTATGACTGAACAAGGAAGCTTCAATCTACTGCAACAGCTGTGAACGTTCGAATATTGCTTAGAAAGGTTTCCTTTAGAGGTATTAACATTTTCGTAGCTGCAATCACCATCATTCGCCTCAAGAAATTTTATTTTGTGACGGAATAATCTCTACCAATCTCTGTTTAAAACGAACCTAATCGAGCACACAGTGCAGGTTTCTTATCCTGCGCATGCTATTACGCTGTTTATGAACGTGAAACTATTTTCCGGCGGCTCACGCATAATCTAAGCGAATCAAAAATTGTTTCCGTCCGGGATATTTTATCCAGCGTGTGCACAGATCTTCCGGGTTCAATTTGTGCGCTCGAGCATAAATCAACACAGTAAAGAGTACATGAATATTAAGAGCTGTATGAAACGCATGAAGTATATATTTTTTAGGGTACGGATGCTGTTTCTTTGTTTAAGAGCCACGTTGAAAACCATGACAGGTGTTGACGCAATTATGCGTTAGTAAAATGCTTCAGTAGGGTGCTACTAACCAGTTTTTGTTCTTACGAAAACAGCAGCGTAAATAGGAACCGCGGCGAGCCCAAGCAGCTTTGCATCTGCGCGTGCTTTCTCTCGCGTTCGGAAACTAACTGATGATCGATCACCAGATATTAAAGTGCAGACTTCATGTATTTCACGAGCGACCACAATATCTTTTTGCCTCGCCTTCCTGTGTTTTCGAGCGCGCTCTTGGGAAGTGGCAGGAAGTGTCTGGCTTAAACTGAACCTAGAAAGATTGCGCAGATTGAGTGCGCGAGTGTACGACCATTATTCACAGCGCAAAACGTTCAGTCCAGGTTTCTTAACTGCTGGCTCACATTAGGCACGTTCTCTTTGTGCGCCGCCAGTCTTACTTGATTACAGAAGATCCTGAAATGAGCCGGCCAAACATTCCTGCGTGCAGTGCACGCATGTATGTTAACGGAGGGCGGGGGGGGTGTTGAGTCCCTAGGACCAACTTACGCCGCAATAGTGGAATGAGGAATAATAATTTATCTGTAGCCCATGAAATGAATAGCCAAACGTGGCCCCACAATCTTACCGGATGAATAACGTAAGGAAGTTCCACCCTACGGCCTTTTGTACTTTGGTAGCTAAACTCGTTTCTTTCGTAGTCCTAACCTGCATCCGGTCCCCGGAGCAGCTCCCATGGGATGCGCTCCGGCGCCTTCGCGCGGAACTTCGTTATCACTAAGCGCATTTCCTTCTCGTGTCTTTGTGCCCGTGATAAAGAAAAAAAAAACGCGATCACTTCCTGGAGCCTACCTTCATTTCTTAACGGCACTGCGGGAGTCTGTTTTATTTTTGATGCAGGTAAATGACGGGGGCATCGTGTCAGTGAATACTGCAGTCTTCCCACCACGGCTTCGTTGCACCACCTTGTGCTGCTTTTGCGCTCTACAGATGGTGTTCTCAAGTTGAGGACTGCAATAATCCGGCTTGGATGTGCTCAGTCTTGCGTCGGGGCAACATGATTTGTTGAAGTTGTCGGTTGTATTCATGAAGAATTCGATTGGGACGACATCGCAACAAACGAACGGAAGCTACTCTCGTGCACTTAAGCAGAACAATGGTTTCCTGCGCCAGCTAGGCACTTCTTGAGTGCTGCGGTTAACTACAGCTTGCGAATAAGGCCACGTCCTGTGCGGGAGAAAATCAATAGAGTTAACTGGTTTGTTCGTTCTCCGATGCGTGAAGCGGAATGGCCGTTATTATGCAGTCTATATACTACAATTGTAATCATTATTGCGTAATAATTGCCACAGGGGTAAATTTAAGCGAAACCACAGATAGGTAAAGTACAACGATGTATCGCTTCCCTACAGGAAACGGTGGCGAAATTCATTGAGGAGAAATGTTTGTTCTTTCTTCCAGGTAAGTACGCCCGTGTTTTGTGAAACCTTTCCTCTGTGGTAGAGCTGGCGGCTTGGGAAGGCTTATAGGAGACCCGGTATTTGTAACCACCGTTTGGTGTCCCGTAGGACATTCGAATTCCTGGCTTCGGTTCGTGGTAGGGCTTCGGTGTCGTGAAAAGTCCAGCGAGGAGCTCCTTGGTGTGGATGCGCCCTCGTTTGTGGTGCGATGTGTGTCTTATAGCCGGCTGCAGGCGCACTTTTGCTGATTAAGAATTCAGGCGACAATTCACGTTTACATTGGTATAGAGTGTAGAATATCTGTTACCTACTCCTTTTTATATATTAAATAAAGGGACAGGATGACTCGGCACGTCTTAAGAGATTGCAGTCGCCAACTGATGTAACCTGTATATTGTGTACCTAGGTAGTCGATCTTCAGAATATTGCAACTCGTTTTAAAGGCGAGCCAAACAGACGGTTGGTGTCATAAATTATGTCAATTTTGTGGCGTTTTGAAATGAATTCAATAGTTATTGTCTGTTTATATAAAACAAAGGTCCATTTAAATATCAAACGAATCGTCTAAGCATTAGGGCGCCGTAGTGCCCCTGTTAATAATTGATGGTTGACTGAAATACGTAGATATTCACTTTCAGAATACTGCAAATCATTTTAAAGGCAAGCCAAACAGACGGTTGATGGCACAAATTGTATCAATTTTGTGGCGTTTTAAAAAAAATTGAATAGTCATATTTAGTTTATTTACACTAAATACTCATTTCAATATCAAACAAATGGTGCAAACATTAAAGCGGCATACTTCCATCGTTTATAATTGATGGCTGACTGAACGTATTCTTCAAGAAGATGCTAAAAAATGCATCTAATCTATTTAAACTGATTCTAGTTTTAAAGTTGATAAAGTAGCGAAGTCAAACTTCTCGGTAGTAGATTCTCGACTGGTTCGTGTGCATTAGTAGCTGGGCTTCTTATTCTTTCTAATAGTTTTTTTTAGATAGTTCATATTCGCAGTTATCCACAGGTTCGCCTCAGGTTCATACTTGAATTTGTTTTCAGGTACGTAAACTGGTACATGGCAATGTCAACCTGGACTGGTACTTGGCACCCTCGCCAGGATAAAGAGAAACGCCGTTGGTAACCCTATCCTCTCTGCACCGGTTTCCATATTCTAACAAAGCTGCCAACCTGATTTTGAACTGCAATACTTCCTCCCTCTCCGAAATTTGTACTGACTATTCAAGTTCAACCGACACAGCTCTGCACTAGTCGAACACTCGCCGTCTGAATGACTTATAGGGGGTAATGACCTAATGGGGCGTAAGCAGGCCGCTCACGCGATCAGTGTTTGCGCACAGGCTTTATGTAATGCTATGAGAGAATGTGGGGAACCCCATTGAAGAATCTCATTTCAGCCAGGAGCCGGCATGTCTGCGAGCAAACATTCCCTCGTACTTCAAAGACAGGAAATGACGATAACGTCGGTGGCACCAGCTTCCATGTGCAGCCCGCCTGCACGTGGAAGCCCGTATGTATTACGTGGCTCAGTCGCCCACGGAGGGATGCAGATCAATATACCCATTGCTCCTTCGCACGTCTCCGAGTAGGGCAGCGTCCCAGTGCAGCGAAGGGGCGCTGGGGTGCTGGCGCAAATATTTGTTCATTGCCCTATGCTCGCAGGGAAAGATAACTTGGCTGCCGACTCATCATCGACCCTCTCCAAAAAGTGATTTCTTCGTTTTTCGTACGGCTTCCTCGAGCTGTGTCTCTACCTATACGTTTCTTCATTACCCCTTGTCTGATCCTCACAATAGACTCCTGCCGACTGCTCCGCTTATTACTCGGGCAACTTACACCTCGAGTCTTCATCGCACGTAGAGCCGGACCGCACCTGCCTTCGTTCGCGGCACACATATCCGCGCTTCGAGGAGACTCGCTCAACTGTGTGCCCAATAGTCTCGAGGAGTGTGCGGTTCAGATTTCTGACATTTGAAAAGGAGAAAAAAGTGCAGGTTATGAAAAAATATTGTCCACAAGGACACCTAATATTCAGGAAATTCTGGCTGGAGTGTCTCAAAATATTTATCTGCGACGCATCGGTATAATTATTTTCTCGGTACGCTTTATATTAGTGACTTTTCGCCGAACGTAGTTTGTGAAGCCTAAGCGGCAGAAAGGGCAGAAAGGGGGCATTTTAATTTTGTGTTCAATTGTACTAAACCGTGCCAGTTTAACTTCTCCCTGCCTAATACCGCAAAGAAAAGGAAGCCGCATTTGGCACAGGAAAGATTACGACAGATGTAACTTTAAACAGCGTAATAAATAAATAGAAAGATCAGTGTACAGAGAGTAGCCAAACTGATTTTCAAGTTACATGAGCCCAACGCTGGCACCTACGTTTATGTGCTCCCCGTCTGCAGCCGGAGATGCAATGGCTGAAAACTTCCTCTCCACTTTTTAAAAAGGTTCTACGCCAACCGGTCTTGAGAAATGCAGCTAGCGGCACCTCTCAATCAATAGTTTATACGCTTGACAACTAGGCACGGGGCCAGAACTGCGGAGGATAACTGGGCTTGACTCTGTTTATTCAGGCCAAAGGCACCAAGGTTGACGTAAAGGGAACGCTTGAAACGTAATGCCCCCTTCCCCTCCCGACCCCAAGAAGAAGAAGATTACGGCAAGATATGTTCCGTCACGTCGCATATAAGGAAATGACAATCTTTATAACAAAAGGTATAATTAAGAGGTGATACCTTTATGACAAAATGATGTTATGCGGGTAAAGTGGACGAGGAGACTGGCTGCTTGCTACACGTGAAGACCAAACTAGTTGTCTGTGCTTTGGTTGCTTGACGTTCAACAACTTCCGTAGGAAGGATTTTATGGTAGCTAGGAATGACCCCGCTCAGGGTATATATGCGCAGTTTTCACCGTTCCGCATGATTCCAGCGAAGTGCTCCTCACTTGATTCCAACAAAGTGTTCCATCCCTGCTCGCCAGGAGAATAAACATTTAGTTATCAAGATGTTTAATCGTTTGAGCAGTTCCCGGAAAGAATTGAAATCCACAAGAACCGCTGATGTATTCATCATACTGCAGACAACGTTGTGGAATGGACTACTTACTGAAAGCGAAGTTCTTTTTTTCAGAAAAAAAAAACTGTTGTTTGCCTGGGACCATATATATCAAAAATATTTCTCGAACCCAAAGAGTGCCTTTGAAGCAGCCTTATGTTGTCGTATTCTCCTACCTTTACTGGGGAATATTGTAGCAGCTGAAGCGTTTATTGGTATTGTATTCTCTTTCTCTTTCGTTTCGTTTTTCTAATCTCGCGGCAAGCGGGCAGTCAAAACCGAGATCAAGCTTTTTTGGGACTTTAAATTGATTGCTTGAAGAACAATCGCCAGTGAATATATAGAGGAGTTGAAGAACACCGCCAACGTGCAACAAATAATGTAAAAAAATTCCCTCGCACTTCCCCGAGGGGGAGAGTGTATACCCTCCCGCTCTCCCGCCCGAGTGGAGAGGAGGCGCCCAAACTCGCAGTCACTGAGCGGAGAGAGGAGGAGGCTTAGCAGCCCGGTTGGCGAGGGCTCCTACCCCTCACGGGGAATGTGTAGCAGCTAAACGCGAGGAGATTCTCTTCCCGTTTCGAATTGAAACTGCGCAACACCGGCAGTCACATAGCGAGATCAAGTTTTTAGCGGACTAAAAATTGTTGTTTGGGGAAGAACGACCCCCCAGTGAATGCTATAGAGGAGTTGGAGATTCACCGCCTAACGTGCATTCAAACTTAAAATACCGAAGGTGAAACCAGTATTTGGCTTGAAAAGTAAGTTTGAAGAATTGGCTGGCTATGAGGGCAGCTACTACATAAACGTTTTTAGTGGTTGATAAGTGCAATCAAAAGGCATCGGAGAAAAACTAAAACAAACAATAAAAATAAAACCACAACAAAAGCGCTCCCTAAGTGTACGGGTATCTTCAAGGCCCGTCCTGAGCCATTGCCTTACGCATTTCGCCACATTCCGGATCAACAAAACACAGCTCTTAAGAATTGTAGGAGGCTGCCCCCACTAAACACACACAAAAAGATACGATAGGTCAGTGCCCCATGCAATTAGATCTCAGTCGCTGAAACTGGGTCAGCTCTGACTTCATTAGTGCTCTCGAATGAAAGTCGGGCCCCGCGATGGTGGTAATGCGTTTTCTGCCTGTGATCGCCACAGTGGTCAAGCACCGAGCTTTTAATTATGCAGCAGCGGCACACGATCCGATCTATTTGCTTTTTCCCTCCCTGCTGTCGTTTCGGACTATTTCGATTTTGCTGCACGTGGTTCATTACCCTCCAGTCACACCTCTCTCACCACTGTTGCCCTTTCGGCAATTTTTGCAGTGTCCGAGTGACATTTGCTTACATTTAACTTTATTGAAAAAATGTTAGCCATAGTTACGTTATTAGATAACGTGTTTCTTGTGTTTTGTTGGTTTTTGTTTTTACAAATAAGCTCACTTAATTACCGCATTCTCTCCACAGGATGCAAGATAGAATAGGGCGATACTCAAAGCCACGTGGTTGCTCTACCGCTTAACGCTAATGAATGGAAAGGGTGTAAACTGGCGTAAAGGCTACCGCCGACAGAGCGTGTCTGTTATTTTTACGGTCACTGTCTGGTCCGAAAACCTTTACCTAATACGTGAATATTCATTGCTGTGACTTTTGAAGCAAGTGAAAAATAGGTGCACTGCAACAGTTCACATTCAATGGCATTTTTATCACTCCCGAGAAACTACGGCAACGCTGCAGGTAGGGCATAGTTAGGTTTATCAAGGAAAAGGGCAATCACCTTATGGCAGTGGACTGTGAGCATATCAGGCCGCACAGATTCGCTCTTCCGTGCGTTCCCAGTGCAATTACACGGATAAGTTGACGAAAGCTAATACTCTCGAGCGAATCGACAGACAACGAGCTAGTTTTGTGCCCTGGGTGCAGCTATAGCTAAGCTGAGTTCACCACTTACATTGTGCTGTGGTTTCCTTAAACTTAGGTGATGCATGTGACGAATCCAGGTCTTCTCAACTGGCAGCGGTATCAATATTAGTGGGTTGCCGCCACACGAAACTTAGTGATTGTGTCTATAAATCATAAGGTACTGACAAACGTGTGCTTACCAAGGCGACATACGCCGATGTCGCCTTCGTAACAATACCCTAGTACATGAGGGTCAATTGTTATAATGAAATGGTCTTGTTTGTTTCGTGCACTGCAGTAACACTGGATTTAAAAAGGACCATATGGTTGTCACCTTAGGTTAACCGAAAGTATCGGTCACCTTAGCGTATACCGTATTTATAGATATTTTTCTGTTGTTTTAAACTCAGATTGCCGTTTTTAGGCTAATTCCGTGATTGCATGAATTGGAAATCATACAAAAAGCCCCTCATGCGCTATAGCCACTATGTTTGCACAGGGTAGGGAAATTGCTTGTGGTGTGGCTCAGTCATAGATGGGGGAAATGGAAATCAACAAATATGGGCTGATAATCGGTAACAATCTTACGAGGAGGAACAAATGGGTCATAACGTTCTTTGCACCTATAACAAAAACACAACAACACTAAAAATGCAAACGGGTCGAGGAGAGACGGTTTCCAACACGAGAAGAGTTCATCGATGTGTCGCCCGCCCGAAGAGCGACCGTCCACTCGAGCGCATTCGCCCTGGCAAAGGTAAACACTCGCCATTTGTACAAGTGCGGCACGCACACACACAGCTGGCTGGCGCCGCATCTTTTCAAAGTGCTACGAGTTGTGCCGCGCCTCCGCCAGATGGCGCCACGGGTCCCGCGACCGAGAGAAGACGCAGTGAAACATCCCCCTCGTGAGGGGCATGATCAAATGCAGAGCATTTCCGGGGGCGCACGACGTTAAGTAGTTTGCGTTACGTTAATGTTGTTGCACTTGTGGCAACTGCTGACGAGAGAGCGCTCGTCAGCAGTAATTTGAATGAGTCAACGATATAAGGCGCGTTCGTAGCGTTCCATTCTGTGTCGGCTTTGTGGCGCAGTGGGTAGAGCACCATGTACATTGCGTTCCGCCCGCAGGGTCGAGGATTGAAACCGGGCGCCGGATAGTATTTTTTTTATATAGTAGGGAGGATGCGGACTACGGACGTCAACGCGGGTGACATCGTGAGTTACTGAAATGCTCTGCATTTAAAACCTCCGAGCTTGTATACGACTACAGGTAAGTGTCAATCAACATGAACTTAATAAAAAGCCCTAAATAGGTGCCCATCGCTTTACTCCCGACAAATCCTAATCCGTCCACGCCGCGCATCTGCTGTGAAGCATACGCTGTTAAAGGGACCATGCAACACTTTTCTCAACTTTTTAAGATTGATTGATTGATTGATTAATTGATTGATTGATTGATTGATTGATTGATTGATTGATTGATTGATTGATTGATTGATTGATTGATTGATTGGATGAATGAATGCTGCTCAGGCGTTGCGCTGAAGCTACACCTGGGCTGGGAGGCGCGCCGTATAGGAGTCTCCCGATTAATTTTGACCACCTGAGGATCCTTAACGAGCACTTAAATCTTGAACACATTGGCGCTTTCGGTTTTCGCCTCATCAAAACAAGCCGCCGCGGCCGGGTTCAAGCCCTGCCTTGGGCTAAGCAGCACAACGCTTAGGCATGAACCCACCGCGGCGGGTAAATCTTGTGGGCCTGCTCTCTACGGCATGCCAAGGAATGAGGCACACTGCGGTTGCGTGAAAGAACTCTTTACTTACATCCCGTCCGGCATACACACGCACACCAGCCAGGGAGCCTGCCCCGAGTCACAGTCCCCGCGCGGTTCTTCTTCACCACCGCGGCACCGCCCGCTCCTCCCGTCCACTCGCGCCATCTCTCCGGCGACCGGCCGCACGGTAGGCGAGGAGGGCGAGGAAGGAGCTCGCGGCGAGGGCTCAGGGCAACACCCTTTAGGCCAGAAGGTGTCGGCCAAGGCGCTCCCCACAATCTTAAGAAGGGAATCACATTATTAAAAGTGATGGGCATTTGTTAACTGCATCAGCTCAGCTTCTTGAGGACGCAATTCCTGTTGGACCGCAGAAGACAAGGTAGGGCCACCGCAACGTAACCATTCCGAAGACGATCTACTTGGGGTGGCCAGACTGATTCAAATAAGCGGCTACGTATGTGACGTAATGGTTGAGTGTGACATCTCAACAATAATACTGTCTTTTGGGATGACTTTACTTCCAGTTACGACGCAACTTCTGGAAATCGCGTTACCATTGCGTTGACTGGTTTTCCAGTATAGCACGCTCGCAACGCAAGAAGCCGCCACGGACAGAGCCCTGGACGTCGCGGGGCCTTCGGGCCTCCGCCACCCCCTACCCTGAACCCAGTGTAAAATAAAGTGGCATACTACTACCTGTACGTGGAATTGTTTCTCGCGAATGGAGCAGGTTGCTTAGAATTGGAGAGTAGGCCGTGATGGCAAGCCAATTAGGAGCGTGAATTGCGAAGTGTCTGAAAGCTAGGATGGGTGAGCTTAAGGTGTGGCATGCCCTCTGCACAGATGGGAACCTTAGTAACAGCGGCTGGAAAATCGCAAAAAAAAAATGATTGCTGTAAGCCTGCCGACGACTTTTGTCCTCTGTCCTGTAACTTTCCCTCTTTTTGCGGCGGCTCCCGTCGAAGACTTTCGGGACGACGGGTTCCCAGAGGAACAACAAAGCGCTGTTGTTTAAAGGCTGTCTTAGCGCATGCTTGCGGGTGCCAAACGCGTGTCTTAATGGCGCTGGGGTGCGTTTTCGGCTTGAAAGGAGCAATTACACTCCAGGGCCGTGGGGAACAGACCCCGCCGTGGTGTATGCTTTTTCCTGCGACCACCGCGTGCGGGAGAAGAAATGAACGTCCGGAAATTGGTGGGCAACGTTCGGCTCCACCATTGGTTTTTTTTTCGAAAAGTTGGCTTACCAATGGACTGTGCGTCGCACACATAAGCGCGAATATATTCCCGGGAAAGACGGCCAGCAGTATAGACTTGGCTGGAGTTAGCTTGTATAACCAATCAGCGATCCTCCGTGTTTACCGAGCCTAAAACATTTGTCGGCTAGAGCGTAGCGACATGGCAGTTGATCGCTAAGGTTGTGCACTTGGGGCGTAACTAAGTAAGACGATCGCGAAGCAGCAAGGTTCTGTCATACCTTTCTTTAAATACTTTCGTGTACATGATTGTAAATACAGTTTTTTCTTTGTCATTGTATCCTCCCGTCGTCCTCATCTCTATGGCTTCATCACCATCATCGCCGAGCTCGAAGAGTGAAGAGTTTGTTCGCTACCAAAAACGAACCGCAAACTTACCAATGAGGTCTTACTCTGCTTGTTTATTCAGTTTTGTTTACTATCATTGGCGATGGCATAGGCTGTGGAGCCATCGTGTGGCCATAGTTCCCGTGGGGACCAGTTGAAGAAAATGAACAATATAGACGGGAAAACAAACCTCTTGAGAATCACTCCATTGTATGTTCATGTTACAGTTTGAACGCTTTTACGTCGGTGAACTTGTGGCGTTTAAAATTTGGGTAAAATATCTAAAACGCTTATTGCATTTAAAATTAAAAATGCATAATAATATTCTGGTATTTCAGGGGGTGTTCTTACAGCGATCACACTTAGTGACTAAGGAATGACCTGACGGCGAATGGGATCCGCCTCTGATCAAATCTTTTCTGAGCGAAAAACAAGTTATATTCTACCAAAGTTATCCCGCCATGTAAATCAGGTTTTTTTCGTTGGAGGGTAAAATTAAGTTGAGTAAGGCGGAGAAGAAGTGCTTCTCAGTAACGGTGGAGCTTGGTGGTGTACTGCTAATTTTCAGAACTCCTAGAGCAGTGGAAGGTTTCCACAGGAGTTTACAAAGTTGAAAACTTTTTTTCTTGAACGAAGGGCCGGAATCACGGCAGCTGCTTCCTCGTAACTTCTTTGGGCGCCTTTGCTGTCACAGTAAAATCTTTTCCTAACGCTTACTGCCATGTCAACAGTTTTATGAAGACAATGCAGCAAGTCAAACCCTTTCGATATATTTCCTCTTAGCACTGCCTATCGATGCAATGACTGCGCATTAATGCATCTAGCGCCAGACCATGAAGTTGTTGTGCAACGAAATCAGGCACGTGGCATTTTATTCAACTAAGACTATTTCGAAATCATCAACAACGTTGTGTTTGTCCGAAGCAACTACAACGAATACACCACGTACCTTCAAGAAAAAGTAATGAATTTATGCAGATATTTTATACCGCCGTCGACGTCGCTGAGGCTGGTTGTGCTCACTGCATTTGCTGTGCTGTATTCATATTACCAGGAAGCAAACTTATGTCGCTTTGGTAATATGAATATTAGCAGGAAGCAACCTTGTGTTACTGGGGTTTTATTACTGTTTATGAAGATGATAACCATAAATAACAAGCACATTTTGAGCCTTATTCGTGTTAAATTATGTTGGATGCTGAGGGCTGTGGTGAGTACGTCTTTGTTCTCGGGCATAAAGATATCGGTAAGGTAGGAGAATAGCGTCACTTGATGCTTCCACTTTTATTTTGTGGGTGGCTCTTATCTAAGTTTAAACTACAACGGTAGAGGAACTGGGACTTGCGTTGACAAAAATAGGTGCCGAAAATAAAGTTTGAAAGAGAAAGAAGTCCGTTTTGGTGTTCGTATAGCCACTGTTGCTTATGATACGGATCCGCGAATTCAGAAATTTCCAGCAAGCGCCTCGAAAGGATACCATGAATGAAGTACATGGCTCATGCAAGCAGTTGCTAGCTGAGATATGGATGGGAGTAGAGTGCAGGCGGCTTGATTCTTTTGGGGAACAATAAATTTGGGTGGGAAATTAAATTTAGGAAAAAAGAGTAGCATAGGCTGGAGTGTTACTGTCTCAAACCCATTTATCAATGACGTAGGGTTTCTTTGAAAAAGAGCTGCCGACTTTTATTTTGTTGTTGCGGTGTTGAGTCGGCACTACCATTTTAGGGGCGAAGCTCCTAAAGCCATGGGTCTGTCCATCCCTTGTGTCTCGTGGTACGTGACCGCCGCATGCTTTCGGAGATGTCGCAAAGTGGGCCGCGTTGCACGCGCAAGAACCGGCTGCAACCGGCAGCGCAAACTCGGCACCGGGAGCGCGAGCTTGTCTCTGTTCGCCAACGGAGGCGCGAGCGCACGTGCACTGCGAGGGGGAGATCACGCAAGAGATCACGCCACGAACGCAGGCAGTCGTTCTCGGAGATCGAACGAGACGCAAGGACCTTTGCTCGTTTCCTCTCGTCTTGTCCGGGCACAGGTTCGCCCTAAATATCTCGTCTAGAAAGTCGCGCTTAAACCGCGCGTCGGCAGCTTCGGGCTGAGCTCGCTTGATGCGTTTTGCAGCCGCCTCGCGAGCTCTCACTGCATCGGGGTTTGCCTGCCGATACGAGCGCTTGCTTGCAGCCTCACCAACCCTACAACAACAACAACAAACGAACAAGAACAAAATAAAAGAACAAAATAAAAGTTGATTTGTACAATGTACGCACACAGTCTTACGTCTTTCTTAATGATGTAATGGGCGAACTTTCACGGGAGAGTTACGGTTACCGATGATCTCCCCCTCTCGAGCTTCGCCCCACTTATCATCATTCATTCCGTGGATATGGCGTGATTTTTTTACAACGTTTACTAGCTTTGTAAGGGTGAAGAAAATTACTCCGGAAATTTGGTATTCAGATGGACATTTCCGCCCCCGTGATAAGGGGAAAACGAACGAAAGAAAAAAAAAGGGAGAGAGGTATATTTACACAAGCAGTTTTTACGACACTGATTTGTGACATGTTTAAAGAAGCAAATTAAAATTCGCAGTGATGATGTAGAATAGCGACTGAAAATCTCGTTAGCGAAGTTCGGGTCCCATGATTGTTAGCCAGAGCTAGCGGTTCTGCCGTTGAGTAAACAATCGTTGAATTCTGTTAGAACGACAACACCGTTGGTGACACGCCATTCACTGTATAATTGAGAGTTTGCAGTTGGGAAATAAATCTGTTTCTGCCAAACTGTATTGCAAATTAGGGGAATCGTCTCTACAAGAGCAGAAAAAAAGGTTGCTTCGGACAGCTAGGAGGATTTAAACTGAAACTAAAGCAATAGTAGAACAGGTGACGTCTTCAAGCTCGAAGAAAAGGAAACCGAAAAACACCGTACCCATTTCCTTTACAGAAAATCCCTCATGGCATTGTAGCCAAACTTTAGAGGCTTTGTGTGGGCTTCGGATTACAACGCAAAGACACCAGTTTTTATGGATGCTCATGTGTAGGACTTCTAACGGCCACCCGCCACCATTAAAGGGACACTGAAGTGATTTGTAAACATTGCGGGATTACTAGTGCAAATTGTAGTCGGGAGTCTCTAGGCCACGATTCCACCCCTCCCGCCGCGTTTACGCAACTTTATTCAGTAGAAAAATCAATTCGGAAATGCTGTCCTCCATCCTGCGCCCCCCTTGCCGATTTCCTACGACGTTTTTATATGACGTCAAAACTGACTTGACGTCTTGACTGCGCTGCTGCACGGGTCGCCGACCTTCCGACAGAATTAGTCGGTCCAGCGGCGGGTCGTCGCAGTTCGTTTGCTCAGTTCAAACTAGGACGTTTGTGCCTGGAAGAATGTGCCTTTAGTTTGTTAGTGTGTAGACTGTAACAAGCTCTAAGTCCATGTCGCTCCACACAAGCGCACATGCGACGCTTCGCTGATCGGTACGCTAGTAGAAAGATATAAAGCCAATTGAAGTCGGGAGAAGAGTCAGCGAAGTTAATATACGTACTAAGGATTTAAAATCAAGCGAAGCGTTTTTGGCGCAGGGTAAAACTAAGGCTCGAGAAGCACTTTTTGCCCTGGGTGAACTAGCACAGCGGTAAGCAGCACGACCACACATCTGCGAATGCTTTTCCGCCTAAGGAATGCAGTCGCTAGAGGTGAACTGCTGTTGGAAACTTGGGGGACGCTTACTGCAAGCGCGCTGTTCAAGAAATATTCCTCTAAGCTGCTTGGAGTGCTAAAACTAAATAAAGATGGAAACCAGCTCTACATTATATACTTTATATTTCGGCCGCAGCAGGTGCTGGCATTGGCTGACTGGTCTGGAGCTCTATGTATACTGTTCTTAATTTACAAGTTTGAATACCCGATAGCGCATGTTTTTGTAAGTCGATGTGCTTGTTTTTGGGCAATGCTTTCTATACTGAATTTACCATTTTTGTGCTATAGCGTGCATTGCTCCACGAGCGAGTTCGCAGAAAGCGTGCAGACTGGCACTGACGGGCTGGCGGCTTCTCGTTGGCGTGGCGTTTCCATAAATAGCGACTGATTGTGCGCAAAGTCCCGAAACAGACGACCATTGGCCTGGTTCGAACAAGCCTCTTAAGATACAGGCACGAGCCAGGCAAGCTCCAAGGGGGGGGGGGGGGGGGGGGGTACATTGCATGTGAGCGTCAGCGGTGACGCGGAGAGCTTTCTTCCACTGCGTATGCCTTAGCGTCGTTGCGATTCAAAGCCATGTTGGTAGGCTTATCTGACGCATTTTACAGCCCACAACATGGCAAAAGCACGGTATCCCGAAAGCAAAACCGAAACTGCTTTGAATTCTAATCTTGGACATTCAGTGATTGTAAGGTGTAACGCGCCGACGCAACGCAGGCCATGAAACGTGCGCCGTAGTGGAGGGCTCCGGATTAATTTTGACCACCTGGTGATCTTGAACGTGCACCGAAATATCGAACACACGGGCGTTTTTGCTTTTTTGCCTTCATCGGAAAAGCGTCCGCTGCGGCCGGGAATCGAAAGTGCGTCCTCATGATCAGCAGCCTTAGCCACTGAGCCACCGTGGCGGGCTAATCTTGGACATCGTCCAATCACATAGCACCTTATATTCCGGTCACTGCTTTAATTGTTGAGGCCACCGCAGACCACGCATGGTAGTTTTTCCCCCTTCCCCCGCTTAGTGAGAACCGGACTGCCTTTGGCTTGAACGTGTAAGTATAGGGGGTGACTTCAAAACCGCAGCGATACTATTTGAGGAGCGGGCGACTTCAACGGACACTCTGAGAACCTAAGAAACTGAATGACGAAGGTTATAACTTGCAATAGGAAGTGTAGCTTCCATCAGGCAAGCATGGGACCATTATTATAGAACGCACCTTAATCCCATAATACTTGTCGCTTCTACAGCTGCACAAAAAAAAAAAAGTACGTACGTCAGGACAGATAACAGTTCTCTCGCTATCCCATAATCGAAAGAGAATTTAGTACAGAAGCTCGTTGTGGAAAGGCAAGCTCGCTGTGGTAAAGGAGTGCCGGTAGAGACAAAGCGGCAGCAGTCAACAAAAACCAGCGAAAACACAATCTTCCTTACAACGAAACGTGCTAATCCCAGTGGACCCTAACGCGCGGTCGATAAAGAGAGAGCCCTAAGAAAGGCAGACTTCGATTAAATGCTCCTGGCGGAGAGAGAGAGAGAGAGAGAAAACACTTTATTCAAAAGCCCGGTTAAGTGCGTTCGGTGACCGACAGCCGCAGCCTGCCGGTGACCACGGCAGCTCTTTCCGCGAGACTCTTCTGGGTCTGCAAGTCCGAGCTGCCCAGCGCCTTCTCCCAGAGCTCTTCTGAGGGGATCAAGGGAAAGGGGTCTTCAGAGCATGCCCATATGAGATGGGCGACTGTGTCCTTCGCACCACACGCAGGGCAATTAGGTGACAGATATAAATTCGGATGAATATGATGCAGTATGGAGCGGACCTATGCAGCCGCATCCAGCCCTTGGGCATTCAGGCATGCACCCAGTACGCCGGTCCCGCCTGGCTGCCCTTCGTCTCGTATGGTAATCAAATTTACGGCGCACAGACACGCGACGGACTCTCCGTACGTTGTGCGCGTGCATGATGCAAGGAATATAAACAGATAGGGAACACGGGCAAGAGTGAACAAGGAACCTCATAACTGCTGAAAAAAAAAAGAATACGCCGATCCAAAAAGTACGCAAATTTATGAAAAGTTCCTGTAAGCAGTTCAGTAGTTCCTATCAGGGAAGCAGCAGTTTCCTGTCAGCAGTTCCTGTCAGGGAAGCTGCACATCAGGCCGATAGGAGGGGCAGAAGCGAAAATACATTAATCAGTAAACACAAAAAACAAAATTTCACAATAAATTACGCGCAATTAGTCTATAAATCGTTTCTAGAGAGATTTGTCTGCGAAATGTTCAGTGTCAACAGGCGTCTCGCTCGAGCACAAATGACTATTGTATTGCATTCGTTTGTCTTTTTTTTTTTTTGCTAGCGAACCTTTTCACATTAATCTAATCAACCCATCCTCCATAATCATCTAATCGCACCCCTCATCTATGCCGTGTCGGCAGTATAAACGCTACAATAAAAAATGCGCTCAAACGACAAGTTTTGTCGAGGGTGGTGTATTTGTGCCTCCGCACCGGATTCGACCACCGACAAATAGTGGTGGCTTCGGTGTTCGTCTTCCTTTCGCCAGAAGACAGCATAACCAGCTGCAGGTTCGGTGCTTGTCGAGCACTGATAGCACTCCGCTGCTAGCACTTTTTCGGAGCGTATCTAATTTCGTTGAAAATGGCGCGTAAAATTAAGATACTTGGCCGCATTCGCCGGTCACTCTCAACACTTTACGGTCCCACGCCCTTTCGTCGGGGATCTGGGGCTTGCTGACGAAAGAGGCACTGCTCGTAAAGCGACTGACTTACATTGAAGAAAGTGTGAAGCCACCAGACAGGCTCTGCGACAGCTGCCAATTACTCATTACTTAGAAGTAATAAAAGGACACAGCATCATGAACAGTCATCATCGCTGCACGCATATAAGGGTATCTGCCTTGACACAACAACTTTGATATCAACTTCAATAATAATCGCTTTTCTAGTTGGGTCTAATTTTTACAGGTAAGCTTTACGACGTAAAAATAGCAGGGTGGTATGGTAGGTATTTCCCTTGGGCGAATAGATCGGGCACATGTTTTATACCTTTTCTCGTTTTTCATACTGCAGGCAAAAAAAGAGAGATTTTTATTGAGAGAAGGGTCCGCTTGAATTTTTCGCGCTACAAATGTTGTAACCGCAATTAATGTCTTTTGAAATTAAATGAATGCGGGAAAGAGTCGGCATCGCAAGCTAAAATTATGAAAAAGGTTATTATAACGGAACCATAAAATACCTCTTTTCCCCCGTATGCATTCTGTTCTTTCCCAAGTATATTGGTAACCTGGCCGATTTTAGTTTCAATGTTAACGTTTTTCTTGATGTGTAATGGAAAAGGAGAACCTATAAAGGAACTGGCGGGCGATTGACCTTTATGGTAGCAATAGGCAAGAATAGAGCACATGGCTTCGTAGAAAGCGGATACATATTGCGTTCCTAACGCTTTGCCCACCGGCGGCAGGCAAGAGCATCAAGAAGGAACTCGCGCCCGTTTGGGAACGATCTAATAACCCAAATTACAATAGTCCAGATACATTGCCAGTTTTATTTTACTTTACTATGTCGCATATTTGATTGTATTTTGGGTAGCCGCGTCTGCTAAAGCGCAGTGTCTTCTCGAGGGCTGCATGTCATCAGTCTTAAAGAGCAATGTTCCGTGTCCACTATGCCTGTAAAGCGTGCACTGCCACTAATGGACCTATCATGTGGAATAAGAGAACTTACAAAACAGCGAAGTAGGTCGCTATACGCGGCGCTTTGGTATGTGCGTTGTAACAGCTCTCAAACGGTGGCCCTTAGTCATGGTTTCAACGCTACTGACCGTTGTGGCATTCTTAAGAGTAAGAAAGACGTTCTGTAAAATGGCAAAAACATGCATGCGTAAAAACTAAACACGTGTTGAAATGCAGCCTTTGTTGATCAATATTGATACTTCAAAGTGACAGGGTCTTCGTTCTCCAGCGTAATAAATGCGGCATGTGGAAAAGGACGCGCCGCCAATGCCCATTCCTATGGTTCCTTAATAATGGAATATGCTTTTAATGATGAAAATGGCGGACTACGAGGGAGGAGAGGTGTCATATTTTTCAACATCCTCCCCGCGCGCGAAAATGCCTACAAGTTTCACGGCCGTGTTTAGAGTCCATAACGGGGAGAGAGCAGTCGAGTTGGACATGCAACGTCATAGATGTCCGCAGAGGCAAGTACCGTCGGAAACATGCCTCCCTGGTCGATGATAAGGCTGCTTTCCTACGGCGCCGAAGCGTAGAGCCTTCGCCTGGCTGAGCAGCCGCTGCACCTTTTGCGTAGGCGGGGCCTCTAGAACCGACGAATTCACCACTGTTTATGCTTCCAAAGTGCTTTGTAGCCAGCGCGCTTTTTTTGTTGTTCACATATGTTTGCTTTTTGCGTTCGCGTTTCCGTTCTGAAGACTTTTTTGAATTTAAAAGCACAAATTTTCTTTGCTCGTTCCTTCGCTTCACCCTCTCGGTTGTCTTTAAACTGCTCGCCTCTGTATGTTCCCTTTCTATCTTGACAGCCCGGACTCTCTGGTGCCACTTACACCTTGAGCGAATCACGTTGCGAGAGAAAACAGCCATAAAGTTTTCTTCTTTCGGCGTAACTGTTCCTTTTCTGTCCTCCTGGCGACATTTCAGGGATTTCGTACGTTCGACTAGTTCAGGGAACTTCAACGTGTGCCGACAATCCAGAAGCCTACTTCCTTTTCCTGCTTTCTCTTCAGATGTCTCGTTGAATTGTTGATGCACCAAGGACGCGGGTTCGATTCCCGACAACGGCGGCCGCTTTCCTGGTGGAGGCGAAAAGCGAAAACGCCCGTGTGTTCAAGATTTCGGCGCACGTTTAAAGATCCCGAGGTGGTCAAAATAAACCTGGTGCCCTCCACTACGGCGAGCCTCATCGCCTGTGTAGCGTCGGCGCGTTAAACCCCCACAACGAACCAATCGATTTGTTCATGCCAGGTCCCGTGGGCGGGCACTTTAGGCGTCGTCTTAACCGGGCAAGTGAACGCAGTCTTTGTTGCTTTGAATGTGCGATCACCAACGTTCAACAAGTGTTCAACGTGGTTTTCTGGTCGCGCATGCCTCCCTACAATCAGGGTCACTGCCGCTTCTTCCGAGCAGTCAACGTACGTCGCATGGCACGTGGTATCTTCGGCACAGAAACAAAGATAGCCATTTTTTATTGGAGGTATGTCTTGGAAATTCATTTCTCGTCTACAGTGGTCTGGTATTCGTGTTGTTCCGTTGCCAGATTATTCCTTTCATTCACCGTTTCCGTATTGTCAGTACCTATATCACCTGTCCGGTGCTGCGAGCGCTGACCGAATTCGGGCTTTGATGGACGCAATGCGAGCTTGCCGGTTGGTGCTGGACTCAGTTATTTTCATTTCCGGCCTCACTTCTGAAAATAGCGCCGCGGCTTCAAAATCAAACACGTTACACATCTATCCTTCAATGTTGTCAATATCAACAGTGTTTGCAGCTGCTCGGTTGATCTGGGTCAAGCAATCATTTTGTTCCGTCAAAGCCCTTAAAACATCACTCAGCTCACCTGTAGGTGGTTGCTCGATGAGGAGAAAGTCTTCTACCTTGCCGATAAATTGTGTTAGTTGCTGTCGGACGATCTGCCGTATTTCGAGTAGGGCCTCCATTGTCCAGCCCAGCGTCGTAGACGTCGGTAGCGCTGGCGACCGGACTCACGGGGCAAACGTCGGCGTCATCATCCTGGCAGTTAAGCATCAGCGATGGCCCACTTTATGTGTCGGCAGGAGTGCTGGGTCCGGCTCGTATTTTCCTCTTCTTCTTAGACTGGCCCCAAGCTTTTCCAACGGGTACGATCATATAGCGGCTTCGTTCTTGTTTGCAGAGGCGAGAAGGCGGTTAAAGTTAAGCGAAATACCCCTCGGTCTGGCTCAGCTCTGGAGGTCCTTTCGTCCCTGGATTCTGGCACCAAAAATGTGGAAAAGGGGCGAGCCGCCAAGACTCATACCGATGACTCTTTAACCCTTTCAGCCCTGGATTTTTTGTTTCAAGCGCTAATTGTTTTTATGCATTTTTTCGTGCAGCTTTGGACATCAGAAGCCGAAGAAAATTCTTCTACCTTGCCGAAAAATTTGTTAGTTGCTGTCGGACGATCTTCGGTCATTAGGTAGGGCCTCCATTGTCCACCATTTCGAAAAAACGTTTTTAGCGCTGGCAAACCGGACTCATGGGCAAACGTCGGCGAAAAAATCCAAGCAGTTAAGCAAGCGATTGCCCACTTTATGTTTTGACGGAGGCTGGGTCCGTTTCGTTTTTCCTCGGTTCTTATCCTGGCCCCAAGTTTTTCCCGGTTTTTCATATTGTGCTCTCCAAATTCAGAGGCGAGAGGCGGTTAAAGAAGGCCAATTAACCCCTCTGGCTGAAAACTGGAGTTTTCGTCCCTGGTTAAGGCGCTAGAAATTGAAAGGGGCGAGCCGCCAAGACTCAGGCCGATGACTCTTTAATTGATCCCGCTCATGATGATGATGGTGGTGGACACGAGGAGGGGAGGCGTCATCTTTTTTAACATGGCCTACATTTTAGACTATGCTGCGCAACTGTATACGGAATGTGCTTGTTTACTAAAGGCATTCCTAAGTGCTTAAGCATAATTTTCTACGTGGAGTAAACGGGGAAACCCATTCGTCTGTATGTAACGTTTTGCTGTCACATTTTTCTTGTGTACAAAAATGCTAAAAAAAAGCCTAGCCTATTCATACTTTGATAGCAGACTCATTTTAGTGCCCCTGAAGAAAATGTCTTCCCAGGAACGCATCCATGTGCGCAGTAGTAAAGCGCACTTTAAGGAGGCTCGGTGTATAGTACGACTTAGCGATACATGAGGTATTACCGGGTGTGTTAACTAAAATGCCCTTCGCCCATTTTACTTTGATATCAGATTCCTTATATAGGTCCTGAAAATTGATTTCCAAACCATATATTTGCGTTTACAAGTGTATTAGACTGTAACGAGGCTTCACATAACCCCCCACGGCGATACGTGGGGGGTTATGAATATGTTTATAATAATTCTGTAGCATTAGTATTGTCATTAAGACTGTCTGTATTGCCCATAAATTTTCTTTCAGCTAATAAACGACAACGCACATTCTTCGCCCAATGTAGCACTCAAGGCTTTTGCCCCAATAAACCGCTCACGCAGCCATTGTTAAGGGCCAAGCTCATCGGTCAATGTCGAATCCTAAGCAGTTGTGCGCGCTAGCAGTTTGTCGTCGCGTTCCGCTACGTTCAATACGTGTTAGGTTTTGTAGCTCAAAGGGGAGGACCAAGCTGCGGCGCTGGTTCGTCTTTTGATCGACATCGACCAAGGCTGCATTGTTCCGCGCCCCTTTCTCTGTAGTAGCACACCGCCACAAGGTCGCCCCATTGGTCGACTACAATTGGCTGGCGTTATTGAGCTGAGGGTTCCGGTTTTTCCGCTTGCTGTGCGTCCCTGCTGTGATATCGCATGCAGGCATCGGTTCTCCTACGGATAAAGAGCGTTTCTCAGCAAAGAAAGATAGCAGTGAAGGCGGAGGTTGTTTTTACACCTTTATTATAAGAGACCAGTTTCTAAAATGAGTTTAGCCTCAATGAACGGATGCTTTGCCATCAAACTGGGCGGTTAAAATTAAAAAAAAATTGATCAGCATCGAATTAGGTTTTGGCTAAAACTGTGTTTAGCCTTGTTCCCTTTATATTTATTTTGAATTGGTTTAAACCTGCGATAGCTTTGTTGGTGCGAGTTTTGTTTACAATTTTTGTTTTGTTTTTTTTAACGTGTAGATCAGAGGACAGCAATTGAACGGGAATAAATGGGTGGGATACAAACCCCAGCTTCATGTCTCTCAGGGACAGATCACTAACTGTCTTCTCCTTCGCATGGTTATCTAAAAGAAGTTGGAACAACAATGGTGCTACTAGCAATCTAAAAAATATCAATAATTAGTGCAGTGTTTCACATTCAAGTTATTTACCATAACCACAGTATGACCAATGATGACGAAAAGGAACATGTGTTTTGTTCAACAAATAATTTCTTATGAGCGTCCAGGGCCGGAATGGTCGAAAATGTCAGTTGTCCCAGGTGTGGGCTGGCATAACTTTGTGTACACTCTTAGTCAATTCCTGGTTATACGACCCGCATGCAGGCGGGCCGCCGCGTCAATTTAAAGCCGCTTATAAAGCGGCGGTTCAGGCGGCCTCGAGCGCAAGCGGCCCGCCAAACATGCGGCCCACTGAACACGCGGCCCGGCGTTTAAGCGGCCGTATTGAGGGCCGCCTAACCAGCGGGCCACCTAAACACCGGGCCGTGGGTTCGGCAGGCCACTGGCCGTAATTTTTTTACGCGGCCCGTTATGCTAATCTATTCCCGCTTACGAAGCGGCCCCCAAATCATACGGCCCCTCAAATAAGCGGCCTTGTTGCTTTCTACAAAAAAAAGAAGAAAAAACCAGCCAATCGGCCAGAATTGAGTTGATCCGGTTTTTTTTTTGCTCGCATTGCCAGGTCAACGTCAGCATCCCGTGACGAATGCTCTAACACATGTTACATCATACGAGACACACAAAGTGCACATAGGCACATACACACAACCCTACGAAGACTCGAACCTGGGTCTACTACAACACATGAAGAGGCGGGTATCATAACCACTGCGCCACGACCCACGGGTTGCTGGGGAGTGCAAACATGGGCT